>WHYT01015609.1:156112-198013 GCA_009806455.1 Tetrax tetrax | reverse complement strand
TTTTTGTTTTTTTTTTTTTTTTTTTTTCTTCTTCTTCTTCTTCTTCTTCACTGAGACAATGGAGGGGGGAGGTTGAGAGAAAGAGCTTGATAAAAGGAAAGAATACATTTCTCACCCAGAGAAAGCAGGAGAGGTCCGTAGGAGTGGCGACCCGAACTGAGTAAGCTAAAGGATTCTGGTGCGCAGAAAATAATTTAGTTATTTCACCCCATCCTCAGCCCCTTCGCTGGGGTGTGGGTCTGCGCGCAATTTAAATTTCTTAATGTTCATCTCTCTGCCCTACTGACGGAGATTTTTTCTACCCATACCAAGCTGACCATTCCCCCCCAAACCCCAGACCACCCCTTCGGGACGCGCAGATCTCGACTGGGAAGGCGCGGATGTGGAATTGCCCGGGGGCGCTCCCTGCGCAGCTGCGGAGCGGGGCCGCTTCGTGCCAGCTGAGGGAGCAGGGGCCCGGGCCCGGGTGCCTGCCGAGGGATCCCTCTTCTGCCGGGGATCCCTCTCCTGCCGGGGGGTCCGTGGCATCTCGGGCATAGAGAGTAGGGCCCGCAACTTTCCCGCTTTGGAAGCGGCGTTTGTTCTGCGGAGCTTGGCAGTAAATAAACCCCATGGTAGTGACAACACAGCCGTCCTGCAGTCAGAGCTGCCTCTGCACCTTTCCTCTGCAGCACACGCCGTCAGCGTTTTAATTCCAGCTCCAAAGGGAACCTGCAATTATGAGCCCCCCCTTCCCCCTTCCCCCGTCCCCGTCCCCTCCCGCTCACATTCTCTTGTTTGAAACATTCGCTGAGGAAGGTTATTTGGATTGCGAGTAAAATCAAACAGGGAGGGGAGAAAAAAAAAAAAGCCCACAAACCCAACAACCCAGCAAACCCTTCCATTTTCTATTTACAAAACTCATTGTCATGCTTCACTCAGGCTGTCTGCCTAGCTTGGGGAAATAAATGTGACTGAACCAGAGACAAAGCCGATGCAGCTGTATTTGAATTTCTCAAACATTGTCAAACGCGCTCTTGTCTCATAATTCTCGGGGTTGTTGTTATTATTATGATCATCATACCTAATGTGAACATACTCCAAAGAGATGTGCTTGGCGGCATAGAGACCTCGTTCCGGTCGGGAATGCACAGAGATTCCTTTAGCAAAAAGCCAAAGGGCGCTTGTCTTTCCCCGATTCCCGCAGAAGTGGGCAGGTTTGACTGCCCAGTTCCCCAGATGCTAGCCCCCCTTGGCGAGCCAGCACTGCAGCCGCGGAGGGGAAGCAGAAGCGGAGCAGCGGTCCCTGGCACAGGGAAGGGTGGCCGCTGGATGCCATGTCCGAGCCGTCGTGGCAGCTTCCCTCCCTGCCAGGACGTTTGATTTTACCAGGACTATCACGAAGCCTCCTCGATTCTCTTGGAGAGGAGGAGGCTGAGCCCCGGCGGGGCCAGCACTGGAGGTGCCCCCGACGGAATACCTCCGCACATTCCCGCGTATCTCGCCTTAGCTGCCTGGGCTTCTGGCGAGGATGGGCGAACCCTGCCGCCCCTCCCCAGGCCCAAGGCAACCCCCCTGCCCGGGCTGCCAGTGGCCCCGCCGAGCTGCCTCCTCCTCCGCCTGGCTCAGCTGCCGCTGCGGGGAGCGACCCTCCGGTGGTGGTGGTGGGGATCCCGGCTCCTCGGGGGGGAGGCTCAGCCCTCGGGTCCTTTCCTCCTCCCGCGCCCCTTGGCACCTCCTTCAAGGCCCACCGCCCCTCCATGTGCCGCCGCCTTGCCAAGCGGCGCCTGGACGAGGGCTTTGGGGAAAACCCGGGGTCCTGAGGGCCGGGAAGACCGCTTCCCTCCCCCCTGGGCGCAGGCTCAAACCTCGCCACCGGCCTGGGGAGCCTCTTCCCAGCCCCCCTGTTTTCTAAGCGGCTGCTTCGTCGGCAGGCTTCTCAGCGAGCCCTGCCCAGCCCTTCCGTGGGGAAGGGGTCCCGTGTCGCCCCTACCCAGCGGAATCCCCGCCCAGGAGCAGAGCCAGCCCGGTGCCAGAGCGCCCGTCGTTTCTTCAACGCCCTTGGCCGTTTTCGTTGCATGGTGTCCTTCAGCCAGTGGAAGCAGGGAAGTGAAAAAGTAATGGGATCAATTATTATTTTTATACCATATTTATGGACGGGTAGAAGTAATAACAGTTATTTGCTTTCTCGAAGCGTTTATTTCACACTTGGTATATTTCCTTACAATCGGAAAACCGAAGTGGGAAAAATAAGCGCAAATACATTAAAGTAAAGAAAACACATTTTTAGCAAAAGGCGATCCTTCTCCTGTCTAATTTTCCCGGGTGCGTTTCTTCCTCCTGACATTAATTCAAACCAACGAAAGGGCTAAATAGATTAGTCTCCAGCCCTCAAGTCAGACAAGAAGCAAAATAATCATTTACTTGTCTGCCCCTTCATAAAAAAAAAAAAAAAAAAAATCTCTTTCGTTCAAATCCGGGATAAAGAACAATCAAAAAGCTAAGTGGGCAGGAACCTGTGTGGGCCTCTCGAAGGTATGGCTCGGGTACCCCTGTTCTCCTCCCACCCCGGTCCTGCGGGCTCCCATTTTCTCCCTCCCCATCCGGGTTGCGGGGTATCGGCTCCCCTCCCTGGCACAGGGCTGGGCGCTGCTCTAACCCCTCCTGCCTTGGTCTCTTTTGAGCCTTGTTGGCAGGGCTTCGGCTGCCCCCCCTCCAGCCCTCGGTGCAAGCAGGGAAATAAACGCCACTCTGGGATTTCACAGTTGCTTTAACAGCGCTTACATGGCACACATGGCACATATCAGGGTCATCTCAGTGAGGGAGGGACAGGGAAGGGCAGGGTAGAGGAGAATTAAAAAAAGATACAAGTCTTCCATATGTGTCAAGGATTTCAAATAGAATAGTGCTTGATACCAAGGTAACACTTCCCTATTGCCTGCTCTTGGTCTTCTTTAAATTGCTTCATTTCCCATATTCCAGCTATTTATCTTACTGCCAATGACGGTGTGCAACAGTGCCACAGTTTGCGTGATCTGTGCTAGCCACAGGCAGAAAATAAATGACTACTGGCATGGCCAAAGTTGCCAGCAGATGTTCCACTGTGAGTGGCGTGATGTCTTGGTCTGTCCCACTCACATGGAGCAGCCGGGACCTGCCCGCCACCGGGCCACTGCACCAGAGCTGCCCTGGGCTGAGGCTGGGGCCAGGGTATTGCTCTGGGCTGAGGGCGGGGCTGGAGACCCTCTGACTAGCAACCCGCACTTCTGCAGCCATCCCTTTCTTCGTTCATTCCCATCCCCTCTAGCTGCTCCACAGGTTCTTATGGACCAGGACTCTCCACCACTGGATCTGCCAGGACAAGAGTGAAAAACTCCTGGAGAGGACAGGACACTTCATCAATCGCTAGAGCTGTTATTTTTGGAAATGTGGTTTTTCTATCAGCCTATAAACCCTCTGCAAAATATGCAGTCTCCAGCCTGTTTTCTCTTTTGAGGATAGCAATGTGCTGCCCTTTTCCCTAGCTACCTATTCTTTGTTCATGACCATGAGCAATAAATCAGATAGTATTAGCTGGATTCGGAGCCTTCAACATTTTTCTTCCTTTTCTGTGGTCAGGGCTGCACCCCCAGACAAGGTCCCACCAGCACCAAGAGGTACCTTCTGTCAGTGTGCTTCAGGGCCCTAGCCTCATGCCCTGGCCTTGAAGGACAGGGAAAAGGGCCAAAGACAAAACCCAGCGTTTGGCTGGGCCACCATCCCTGCAGATCCCTCCTTGCAGCACAGCCCCCCCTTCTGCAGCATGGCCTGCTTAGGGCTCCAGCATCACGCATCCCCCAGGGAAACCACAGGACTGATGGTGCACAGGCTGCTCGATTTCTGGCTCTGCCCTTCAGTCCACCTTTCCCAGCTTTTCAGTACACCTTTCCACCTTTTCCCAGCAGAACCAGCTGGGCTTGCTGGAGGAGTCCTCTGTTCTCTGAGGAAAGACAGGCCATGAGAGGAACACGGTAGCTGGAGGTATCTTTCTGTTTGCAGTTCTGAAAGAAGGGACAGAATAAAGGAGGAAGATGCTTGTCCTTGAGCAGTTCTGGGGCTGCTTTGGTGCAGGGTTACTGCTGGAACAGCTCTGCCTCTGACAATAGCGAACTTGGCACTTAGATAAAGTGCTTCCATTTTGCGAGCCAGTTAATTCTCCTGGTAGCTGTCTGAGACTACAGCCCTATCTTTCAGACAAAGTAAGACAGACAAGTTAAACCCCTATAAACTTTATAACCACAAATTACTTCATATTTTTTTTTCTCAAGTGAACTATTTCAGTTGAGTTAGACAGATTACTTTGTATAATAATAAACCATCTGAAAGCTACCGGGAAGTTTCCAACATATAAAAAATGGCAATCTTATGTAAACTCTGGGAAAGATAATTGTTTGCCCTTGCTGTATGTTTTGCATTCTTGAAGTGTATCTTTTAAGGCATTATATACATTTTGAAATCCCATATATGCATCTTTACAATAGTAATGGCTTTCCACAAGCTCTGTGGGAGGTGACATTTCAGCAAGATGCTTCCCCTTGACTTTGTTTATTCCAGCAGTTTAAATTCTACCTCTGGTGATAGCTGTTAACTTGGCAATGTGAAAAGTGCTACATGATGTGTACTGTGCTCAGTCAGTTCATCAGAAGCTTACCAGTTACGACTGTGGAGCCCATTCTTCCTGCCACAGCACGCCACCCACCATGCATGCCTGGGACAGCTGATCTTCACATGTGCATAAAATCTGAAAGTATGCACACATTTACACTAGAGCCTCTATAAAGCAAGCACAATAAGTCTGCTGCTTCTTAGAAGCCTTTTTGTTTCCTGTAGTAGCTCATACACAGGCAGCTGTAGATAATTTTGTGCTCCCTGCCTTCCTTGGAACTGTCAAAAAGAGGAGCTTTCAAATCCCACCCTGCAAGGGGACTACGAGCTTTGTACCTGCCAGGCAATCAAGATGTCTGCATTTTGGGCAGAGGACCAAACTGACAGGATGGCTGTGAAATAAGAGGTTGCAACTATCAGGTTTATCCATCTCACCTGTGGCTTGGTCTCCGTCCATGTCTTCGAGGTGCTTGGGAAAGGAGGTAGCTGGAAGCAGACTGTGGACTCAGTTAAATAACAGAAATATGCTGGAATGGCCCACGAGTTGGGCACCTCTGCATTATGAAACAAAGAACTTTGTTAACAAAAGCCTTTGTAAGCCTGTTTCCCCAGGATGAAATCTGATCTCTGTTTAAGATCTCCCAACGATATCAGCGAGGCAAGGTTTAATTCTAGACAGATGCTATTTGTCAAGCACATAGTGACTGTTCAAGCTTCAAAAATAATGCTACCTTTGAGCTTTCATTTTTGTTTGGAATATCCCACTGACCATGCAAAACTCAGATTGAGCTTTTTGTTAAAGTATGATTCGCACTTACCCAAAGACATTATTTTTCTTTATTTTGAAGAAACTATTTACACAGTGATTTAGTGCCAGACTCTGTCACCTTTGACTGCAGTCTCTTTTGCATCAGCTAAAATAGAAGTAACTCTGTTCAAGTAAGCAGAGTAACACTAGTGAAAACCCAGAATAAATAATCAGAGAATCAAGCCCTTTGAATAGCAAATGACTCCATAAATAGCCCCATTGATTTCAGTGGTATTTCATGGCATAAGTAGCTACATTAATGGAAACAGCATACAAGACCCTTAGTGCTTGGACAGAGAAAATAAAAAGAACTTATAATTATTTTTTAAAAAATTATTCCACGATGCATTAGTCAGTTGACATGTTACTAGCTTATTGTATGACTTACCAAACACGGAATCAAGCAAGCTGATGACAAGGATGACTCCTCCGTTAACTGCTGCGACAATTCAACACACCTGTGACACAAAAGCTGTGTCCCTTACTTAAAAAAAAAAACAAAACAAAAAAACCAGAAAGAAAATAAAGCAGCACCAGTAAAATGCTTTCCATTACCCTTAAACAAATGCTTCTTTAAGCAGGAAAGAACAACATTTTAGTGAATGAAGTTGCTCCTTTTTGGGAGTTTTATGGGTAGTGTCGAAATATGGGAATATCATAATGTGGTCTCCCCGGCTCTATTGCTCTGAATGTCTTGGAAAAAATATTTTTCTTGCTTTTCTTTGAAATCTAGTAAAGAACTAAGTGAATTCTAAACATGCTTTCTTAATTATATTTCTTTGGCTAAACACATTTTTTAAAAATAGAGAGGTGTTCTCTGGAAATCTTTAAGCCTGAATATGAGAACTGGGTCTGGATCCAGAGAGCAGTAAAACACCTACCCAACTTTAAGTCTTCTGGAGCCAGCAAAACTGTTGCTTTGCTGTGCCCCATTTCTGAAAGTGACTTTGAGTGGTTTGACTCCAGTTAGGGAGCTGGAACATGATGCACAAGAGCAGAGGAAGGAACCGTGATGGTCAGGGAGCATCACAGCCTGACCAGCAATGGCATCAGGTCCCCCACACCTTCCTGCCAGTACTGAATTTACTGTTAGCATTCTCAGGGGTGCAGGTGATGTATTTCAAGTACTCAGTAAAGAATTTGCACCCACATATGTGGTACTGCTGAAAACTTTTGTAATTACAGTCATTCTGATGAAAACACATCAGCTCTGTCCTTGTCTTCCTCTCATTGCTTTTCTTTGTATTCTCTTCTTGTCATATCACATAGTAACTGTAAAAAATGCTTTGTCCAAAACACAAAATCCGTGTTCCAAATGCCTCTCTGCTATCAGCAGGAACAGTATTTCAAATAAGCTGCTGGGCATTTGCCTCTATGAATAGCTTCTTCTTTGCTCATGCTGTAAAAAGCTTATGCGTATCTTTTGAGTGCACATTTTTCATTACAAACCTCCAGAGCACAAAAGGAAGGAGTCAAGAAAGGCGAGAAAAAGAGATCTTCTGCTTTATCGCAAACTGTTCTCTGCTGCATTTCCTCAGTTATGACCAAGCTGTAGCTATTTTCTATTCAGTGTGGAGCATTCTTATTCCTGAAAAGTTTTTAAGGGAAGTACTTTGAATAAGGTTGTACAGTGCTGATTTTTCAATACGGTCTGAAGCTAGCTTGCCATTTCTTCTCTTTCCATATGACAGTGACATGACACAAAATGGATAAAACGTTTCCTCTCTATCAGCTGAGGACAAGGCTGTGTACTTGCCTGTACCCGTGCCACCCAAGTTGTTATCCCATGGCTGAAGGGGAAGCGGATCTGCTTAGACCCCCAGTCTGGGGGAAAAGGCAATGTTTAGTGCTCACAATGCACGTTTGCAGCAGCAATGGGAGCAGGTTAGGAGGAAGCTGGTCCCTTGCAGTTGACTTTCATAACCTTTTGGATTAGGAATAACATCTTGCTGGTATAGGCTTCTACTGAATTATTGATACCCTCAAAACAGAGGACAAAGGGAAGCTACTGAGATATTTGTGAATGAATACAGCAGTGAAAGATTCCTGAGAACGGATTTCTCACAACCCCACCACAAACCTGAGGAATACTTGGTGCTGTCTGCAATTCTGGTCCCTAGTCTCATAAAGACCAGGTCCCTGCTCCTCACAAAGTGGGACTCCAATGTTAAGAAATAAGGAAGTTTCTAATTTACTGGGAAGAAGGTTTCCCAAACTCCCAGAAAACATAAATAAATATTCAAATTATGCTATTTTCTGAAAATCACTTATTTCTAAGCAATCTTATGACATTTGGAGGGGAGAGGAATCATGCTAGATTTATAATTTTTTGATGTTTGGAAAAAATTTCCGTGCTTATCAGGGGAAAAAAAAAGGTTTGAAAAGGATTTCTCAAAACGTTTTCTTGACTGAGTGATTATATTATGCCTTACTATATTTTAAAAAGTGAACAATGTGTAGTGTGAACTACTGGGGGCTTTGAAGGGGTCTTATTTCTAAAACCTTTACGTTTTCATTTTTTTTTTTTGTTTTTTCGGTTCTGCTCTGAGAGAAATTTACTGCCCAGGACAGTACCAGGCAGGAGCTCAGCAGTCCAGTGTTCTCTAATTACTCACAAACCTACCTCTGCAATATCAATGCAACTTGATCTCACTGCATCAGTGACATAGCATCCGGTTTTGCAAGCTTGACAGTGGTGGCATGAGAAGGAGTGAAAATTGACAGGAAGTTGACAGAATACTACTGGGACTACTATGGAGTCCATCACACAGTCTTATCTCTATGCCACTAAAAAACTATCAAATTTGTCACCAGAATAGCTGTTACAAGGAACTAACTTAACAGTAGCAGATTTTTTAGGTGTTTGCTGTGAATGAGGTTTTCCTCTTCAGCCGCTGGAATTATCCTTATGTAGAGATGGAGTAGTCATAAAAGATGATGAGTGAAAGCAAAATCACATGGAAAGTGGAACACATTTGTTTTCTCCATGTGCATGCATTGTGCTGAGTGCAGCAGGGTGCTGAGATGGACTCCTCAGATGCTATCACAGTAACCGCAATATCATGTAGCTGTGTATTTCCTTCAAGCCCCTCTGCAAAATTCTGTAGTGTGATCACTTAGCTGTCTGTGTTCAAGCTACACAATCTAAAAAGAGAATGCATTTTCTTTTAGATACCAAGCTTATTTTCTGTTCCAGTTGGTGTTCAAAATTCATTGTAATAAGGAGTCATTGTATTGTCGTGGTTCCTTGGCTGTGCATTGGTTTCTGTTGTCTTGATAGAAATAATAAAATAAATTGCTCTGAGAACAGCAGAGCTAATTAAGTGATCTTTTAAGGATTTGTATTTGACATTCTTACATCCTGTTCTTTACCTCACTGAAGCAAATTTCCCCATTTATGCTGAACTTTATGTCCAACTCTGTTAGACTTCCCTTTCCAGTCCCCTCAGCCATTTTTCATGTCTGCAAATATCAGCTGTGAAGACATTACACACTCTCAGTAGTTCAGAGCTACTTTTGCACTGACATGCTGGCAGAATACCTGCTGACTGGACAGCAAGAGGTCAGTCAAAAAATATAACTGCTGAGCTGTGACTGATGCTTTATTCCTAGTGGGACGTCAATCCAGCTCTATGTCCTCTATCCAGCCAGAAAATTCTATGAAACTTGTGAGGTTTCTCATTAAGACTTTGATCTCATTTTCACCTTTGGCTGAAACTGGACAACACTTTTGGAAGTTATGAGGATTGTGGGGTACTGACAGACAGTGAATCAGATGGCTCAATAATGCAGGACATAAAAGGGCTGATTAAAAAAAAAGTAGATATTCAAAACCAATTATCTCTCAGAAACAAAACAGATTTTAACGGAAAATTAATGTAATTGTATTTCTAATTAATATAAGTACTTCAAAAATTTTACTAAGGAAGTTTTTTGATAGAGTTGGAGTGAGAGAAAAACACATCTTTTAAAGACATGATAACAAAATATGCTAGTTATGAGTCCATCTTGGCTGAGAAAAGAACATTTGAATCATGGCACTGACACTGAGATGCTTTCTTTATTTTAAATTTGTGTTTGGCTCAGAGTCTTGCATGTTTGCAGTGTGATTTTAGCTATCTGTTAGTGCATTCAAGCTGTATCATAAATAGCAGTATTGAAAACATACACCACAGGGAAATCTGTAGCAATACCAGCTGCCGTTATACGATGATGAATTTAAGTTACTACTAACCTGGATAAGTGTTTTTCATAGGGAAACAAGTGGCAAATGTACTGAGGAAAAATTTGTGTAAAACTTTCAAGTTTTCAAGCTAGCTCTAGAAGAGATAACCCACTTTGATCAATGGGAAAATAATCTGGGACTAATTTTGAAGCTGAATACGTCTAGTTTGAGTAAACAGTGAGTAAAAGTGGTAAGAGTTTTCACGTATGTAGAAGGGAAATCCTTTTAAGGCAGAAGTTTTAGCGTACATATTCATAAGAAAGAAGAAATAAATTACAGGAAAATTTAAACTGAATATTTAAAGCCCTTCTAAAGGCTAGAATCTATTAGAGAATAAAGCCACTTGAAAAACACCAGTAAAAGTTTTATTATCTGAGAAATATGAAAAAAATTGGCTGCATTACCGAAGATATGTACTGAGAAGAAATCTAGTTTTGGAGCCAGAGAGCTTAGATGGTCTCATTATTCATTCACAATTTTAATTTCTATGATTCTAGATCTGAATCTCATGATGAGGCTGCTTTTCTCCTCTGGAGCTAGCTAGCAGATAAAATAACAAAGTGTATTATGGCAAATAAGCAGTCAGGTTAGTGTTGGATTTCATGGCCACCGAATATTTTGCTATTAGGACAACAGTCTGTATCCTTGTTTCAAATTCTCTGTTAAAAGTAGGTTGTATTCCAGCTGGTGACTATTATGTCCTGAAGTGGTGTGATTATCTCCAAGGGAAATCTGCAAGAACACAACTACTTCAGGAATCTTTTGTCAAGGAGAAAGTCCATAGATGCACACATCCCCATTGACCTTGTGTACATATAGATATTTCCTTTAATGTAGAATTATAATTACAGGTGATATTTTAGCATAACTGAAAGTAAACAGTTTCTCTTTGGAAGGATACAGGGTCAGTTGCAGGATGTAGGAACAAACACAGCAAAAATAAAGCTGCAGGATTCTAAACATACAATGCATTAAATAAATCCACACACTAAACTCGCTTGCTCCAGAGGTGTTTTCAAGATACATGAAGTGAAGAAGAGCGTTGGTTTGTAACAGGAAGAACAAGACTTTTGAATCAGATGTAGTTTAACTTAGTAAGAGTAAGTGAGTAAGCTTGTAAAATCTTACTGAGCTTTTCAAAGCAAAAATAATGTATTTGCACTGTCAGAGACTTCACTAGAAAATAGGCTCATGTAAGCAGGTAGGAAGCAAATGTAACTTTCATCTGGGATTGCAACCTGTAGGCTGCTTGGCATAGTGTCACATAGCTAGTTACAGAAAAGCTACTGATGTCATTTGGATTTCTATCATTGTCTTAGAGGTGACAAAGTCTCATAGGTAGTTTTTATAAATTGTCTGAAATCCACACATAAGATTTTTTTTCCATTGTGTTTTGGCTCCTGGTATTTAAGCCAATAAAGAGAGTCTGTAGGCTTGATCAAGCACAGACCTTCTGTGTTGCACAGCTGACCCTAACAGGCCAGCATAGGACTGAAAACTTCCTCAAATAAGGCCTCTTGGCCCTGAAGGCCCCAGCTGAACTGCTATACAGAGAGGGCAAAATCTTTTCCTTTCGGGTGCTCTAGGCTGCTGCATTAAAAGCTTTGGGAGGTATAGGGGCAGCCAGGGCTTCCTGCTTAGTGCCTGGTCCTAGTGGAAAGACCTCTTCCTGAGACTGGGACAAAGCTTGAGCTGTTTTCTGAGGGACTCGTGCCAATCAGTCATAGCACAGATATCATGGTCTTAGTATAAATACTGCACAACAACGTTCAGCTAACGTATAGCTCTTTTAGAAATGTGTTTACTTGGCATCATCTACAGCAGCCCCAAGGTACCATTAAGCTCTGCTGAAACACAGGATTGCAGAGATCTGCCAAACCGATCTGTAGCAAAACAGATTTCCAGGCCTGTTCAATTCAGAGAGCTGTTTCTTATTGAACGGTTTGTTTTTCCAGCACAAATAAGGGTCAATCAACATTTTCAAATAACACACAAATGTACCAGTTTTATTAGAATTTATCTCACTAACATTTTTACACTGACCCACAAAAATCAACCCAAGATAATAGCAGGAATAATTGACCAAAGAATAGCAGTTTCTTTAATCAGTGGAACATGATGATTAAATCAAAAGATTTAGATCTGTGGATATCATCAATGGTCTTTTGTCTATTAATAACAATGTATCATCAGTGAATTTTAAAAACACTGTTGCTAAAGGGTGAAATGTCTACATCTACATGGAGAAAGGTCAGAACAGTATTATTTGTAACTAAATCCATTAACTGTACCCTGGACAGTTTTTCAAGTGACTTAGATTAAAATATATTACTGAAGTACAGCAATACTTACAAAGAAAAATGCTCAAATCCTACAATTTCTTAACATTCAAGTATACTTTCCTTGGATTCCTTGTTGTTGTAAATAGGATCCAAACTGTAACGTTTCAACTGAAAAAAAAAGAGAATAACAGAAACCAGCACAACAAAATGTTGCTAATGAAAGACTTAATTTTGCTTTATAAACATTGGCAGATACATCCCACAGCACTGAAGCTTCAGAGATACCATTGCTTCCTCTTTCTGTGCTGTAGCCATAGGGACAGTGAGCTTTCTTTTACACCCTTTACACATAACAAATCTTTTTTGCACAAAAAAAACCCCATGCAAGTTGGTATGGAACTTGCTAACCTAGGAAAGGTAGCCAGTGTATGAAAGCAAGGGCAAGCATACGCTGACTGTTAGCACGGTCTGTAGAGCTTTCAGAACCCAAGGTATATCTTTACACCAAACACCATTGCACAGTGCAGAATTACTTTGTATGTATTAGTGCATTTAAAGATGTAGTAAAAGACTGTTTGTGCATACAAAGGACATGAGAAGATATGATTTTTCTGTTTCCAGAGCCTGGAGGGAAGGCAGATTACAATTTTCTGTGGCAATATTTAGTGGCCTTAGCTCATAGATCCTCCCTTTTCTTTCCACTCTTCCTTCAGTCACTGAGCTACAGTTTCCAAAGGAAAAGTCTTTTATAGGCAATGACGTCTTACTTGTTTATCTGTCCTGTGTATTGGCCAGCCAAGAACCTTATGAAAAACAGGTGGGATTTTCTAAGTAATGATAGTATCAAAACTTAACCACAAGGAGACCTAATGACAGTTGCATAAACATCTCAGTATTTACACTTCGCTGCTATTGAATGCAACCACTAATTTTGTGTACCCTGATTGTCTTATTAAAATAGATACTTTGTATTGATTTATTAACTCAGAATACATTTTACAAGAATTCTGTAGAAAAGTGGGCACAAGGCTGTTTAACATCATGTAGGCATAAGATTTGGATTCGGGACACAGTACACATTCATGAGCTGGAAAAGTGGCACCAGAGACATGTTTATTGTCTACATTGGGAAAGTCTGTAGGGACAGTATGAGCATCTGAACAACAACAGTCTTCCATGTTAGCTGACTGACCACTGAGACTGGAACACAAAGATAGTCCAGCTACCACAGCCTGAACATGATACGCAGTGAGAAGGAGCATGAGGGGTGGAAGGAAGCATGGCTGCCTGCACAGGTGTCCTAGAAGTATGTTAAACTGAGTATATCAGCCAGTGCTTTTTGAGCTCTTAGCCACAAAAAGGCAGAGGTGAGAAATTTTATGCTTTAAACAAAGCACAAATAAAAGTAAAATATTTTAGAGGATTTACTAAATTAATTGGTTATAAGTGTGAAATCTTTGCACTTGCATTGTTTCTTACAAGTCCTTTAAACTTAATTGCAGTTTCTTTAAAAACCTTTTTTATCCCTCAATTATTTTAGCCCTTCCTTACTAGAATCTGTCATTTTCATTTTGTAAGTGCTCATGTGCTAGTCAACTTTTTTCCTGTCCTGAACACTTTCAGTGTATCTATTTCTCTACCTTTTATAGAACCATTGCCTTTAATATCAACAGCTTTTCTATACTTCTTTCTGACTGCAGCTCATTTGTTGAAATTTCCAGTATATCTTCTAGAATATACTGATAATTTTAACTTTTTTATTTTTTTAATGTGAAGGGATCCTAGTTTATCACAAATTGCCATGAATTCAAAAGTACAATGTGCTGTCGGCAAGTCGAAAGTATCCAATATGTACTCTTCTTTCATTTCTCCGATCATCTCTATTTAGTTCTGTTAGCACTTTCTCAGAACAGAAAGCAGTCCGTTTAGAAATGATTGGATCATCTGTTTTACCCTCAACCAAGTGACATTCATTCACCCATTAATAGTCCTTTTTTCCCATCCAGATGTCACCAAGAAAAAAATTTTTTCAACTTAAAAGAAAACACCAAAAACCACAGGAAAATGGGAAATGAACAAGTGCAATTAATTATTTCATACTGTAAAAATTATTAATTTTTAATAACGTCAGAACTTAAAGAAAAGGGAGTGAAGGAAGAACACTGGAAAAATTGTCAGGTAAGTAAATGACTACAGTAATTTCCTTGGGGAAAACATGTGCTTTCTCAGGTTACAGCTCTACATCAGAAAGTCTAATATAGACCGATAACTTCTATGTAGTTACAACTGCAATGAGTCTTCTATTTTGAAGCATCTTTTTACTCTTCATTCATTTAAGAGATTTTTATTTTTTCAGAACAGTAAAGTTAGCTCTTCAGACAAAGTAAATGCACTTCATCCTAGCTCTTTGGGCAGAAATGGAACAAATAGTTTTTTAATTTGAAAAAAAATGGAAAGCAACTTTTCTAAAAATGTGAAGAGGGTAGTGTGTCTTGGTGTTCTTTAGGTGAAAGGAGAGCTACAGCTGAAGTTTGCTGAAATGTGGTTTGGATAGGGATAATTTTTCCTTCAGTTCTCACCAATGCTTCTCTGAGAGGAAACCAACTCCCCGTCCAGTGCTGTTTTTCCTGTTCTGTCCTAGGTCTGGGTGATGTTTTTCATAGTATCATAAACGGTAGTAAAATTTTTTTTTTTTTAGCATATCAAAATGAGATACCTAGTTTGTTATTGAACCATGCTGAACTTTTTAACAGTGATTCTTACCACAAACAGCTCATTAGCTTTGGGCTCAAGGCCTGTTTTTAGACCAGAAGGGGTAGTCCAGTCTAGTTTGATACTCTTGCCTTCTTGTCCTTTCTCCAAAGGAAATTATTGTGTGCATTGCAATGTTTTGTTTTGTTTTTTTTTTTTTACAGATGATATACATCCTTATAAGATCACCATGCCATCATGCTGAGGACCTAAGCTGCAAGAAGGTGGATGTTTTAATCAGATCTGAAGGTGATTAATATGGGATCATTCCCGAGAATTACAGTCAATGTCTTGAGGTGGGTGTTGAAAAATCTCAATCTCCTGTATGAAGCATGCTAAAAAATTATAATAAAGAAATAATCATGGTGTCAGAGAGCGAGATTTTGCAAGAATTATTCGGTTATCTTTTAGGCACGCTAAGCAGCTCGAGTACCTTAAAGACATGGAATCTACCATAGGAATTAGGCTTCAGTTTGTTAAGCATGAAGACATCTATCTTTGCCCAGCTAGACTTTTTATAAAAGGAATGGGAAGGAAGAGTTAGATGTCTCAGAAGAGAATACCACGATTCGTAAGACACAAACTTATTTAAGACCATGAGCTCTCCCTTGCAGCACTCTACACAGAGTGTTGAAAGATCGGAACAGTCAGTGTTGTGAACGCACCCTGGTGTTCATACAGATTCGGAGGACAAAGCAGTCTGTGCTTGTAGGGGTAAGTCAGATGGCGTGTGTACAATGGCTCCAATGCACCCACTTAGAAATCCATTGAATATGACACACCATCTATCTTAAAGAAAAGTGTCCAACTACCTGTACAAAATGAAAACAAAAAAATCATGTTCCATGTGCTTTTTACAAAAGATAAAGGAGCTGAACATGGAAAATCCTGTGCTATGCAGGATGTCGAACAAGTGTAGTGCTGGCTGATAGGCTCTTGGAGACCAACTCCTGGGCTGTTGTCTGAGGATTGTATTTTTCCAAATTTTTTAACAGAACATTTGCCTTTCTATGAAGCTTTCTGATAAAAGTGATTGTGTCCTCCTATAGAATATATGTATTCATAAATAGATTAGAAGTTAAACCTTTATGTTGTTGAACACTTCTAAACTATTACCACTGACTTTGGTTTTTGCTAAACAGGAGTTTATTGTTTTACAGAGGTAAATATGAACAATTTACATCCTTACAGTTTACTGAAGTATATTTAACATGAAAAACAGCAATTGTGCTGTTAGCATGTAATATAACAGAAGGGAAAAATTCCTAGAAAAATAACAGAGCGGTAGCAAAGACAGTAGCTGGAACCTGGAGACATGGGGTAACTGGAAGAGAACATCTAATTCTACATATGATAGTTTCAGCATGTTTGAAACTGGCTACAGAGAATACAGAAGAACCAATTAAAAGCATACATGGTGATATTCAGATTTATCTGTCTCAAACTTTCTGTCAACAGGCAAAATATTTTTTGAAGTATCTAGTAAAATACAGAATGACAAAACAATATTCTGAGTACAGTATTCAATGGCTTCAAAGGAGTAATAAAATTGTTGAGAGCTGATTGCTGTTGTTTTCCCTTTTTTCTATTTTGGACTTGAAGTTTTCATCATTATCTTCTCCCTATTTATGGCTTAATTTTATTTTATAAATTTGGAAATATAGAATAAAAGTGATCCTTGGATTATATCTGTTTATACATATACGTTTTCCTGAAGGCAAGAATGGACACTTTCTTCATTTTGGACTTTTGTAGTAGTGTTTGTGTATGAGACAAGTAGACTAAGATGTAAAGAAGTTATTCTGTTGACTATAAAACATCAGTGTGATCAATTAGTCTCTTCCAAAATTATGAATCGCAGCTTATAATAAGTATTTCTTAAAATAATGAAGCAAAACTGTATATACAAGATATAAATATCTATATTAATAAAATACTTCAATTTACTATTCATTTTCTTTTTTTTACTTATATCTCATAGGATTTGCTTCTCTATGTCTGTGGTACTTCGGTGGGAAATAGTCCAATATTCCATCGGTTAATATGTTTTATTCTTCAGCACTTTGCTTCTAGTTTTCTGTTCTGGGGTTTACAGACCTTAAGTGTAGTTACCCACAGTTTCCTCACGGTTTGACTTTCATTGGTTTGTGATATAATTCAGCTTACTCTGTGGAGTATCTTACACAGCATGTAGGTTCGCTAATACACAGAATATTTCTCAAAACAAGGGTGATGAAATGAGTCTACATATACCTGGCCAGTTAAACATTGGTAATAATAAGACAGCTGCATAATGATTACACTGATTGCTTTTAATCTGAAACTATATTAATTCTCCAAATCTTTAATAAAATTACCTAGTGTCTTAGTTGTTTGGGGTTTTTTTTTGCAATCCTACCTGAAGGTTGCCTTCCTTTCTACTGATGATGTTCCCAGTAGCTGCTGGTATCACACTGCTCATTGCCTGCATGCGGCTGCCTGCCACATCTGGGCATCTTACAACAAGAGGGAAACCACCTCAAAGTCTCTTTAGCAGAGGCAGAACGAAGGAACATGGCTGTGACTACCTGATGCCACAGTGGGCCTCAGCAGTAATATTCTCCGTGTGATATTTTTTTCCGGCCTAACGTAAGTCAGTCATCCCTGTAAATATGACTTCCCAAACCAGAAACCGTAAAATACTCAGAGGCAACTTAAACTTTGTGTTTTACGTGAACATTAACCTGCTTGTGACCTTAGAGTGTACTGGTTACAGTTTGGCTGGGTGGCAGGATCTGTATTCAAGAGAAACAGAGCAATTCTGTGGAGGAATTTGAAACAGTTTTCAAAGTCTTGTTCACTGTAGATGAGATTGTTAAGTTCGTTATACAGGAATGAGTAATTTTTAGATAAGTGTATTAGGTCTCCCAAGTGATTTGCATGTATAATCAAATGAAAAAACCTCTGAAATATTGAAACTCTAGATGAGAAAAGTGAGATTCTATTAAGAAAGAAAGAACCTCCACATTTATAGCACATTCAGAGAACATATCAGAGTATAAATTTAATGCAATGCAGTAATGCTCATCTTACTTTAAAGGTAATTATATAGAAAAAGGGGCATTTAAAATGTATAAGTTGAGGGTTTTTTGCACTCATACAGCATATAATTAACAAAGTTCTTTAAACCTATTCATAAAAGAAAGTAATAAACCACTTGTAAATAATGGCAGTCTCATATTCTTTACAGTTAAATGTCAATAATCTGAATATCTTTTTTATACTCAGTTATAAAACTACATTTTTGACGTGTTAAATAGAAGCAGGTATTACGAGTGTGGCATTTCAATTTTCTAGGGATTTAGACATATTCATATAAAAAGGATACAAAATGAAGAACTGTAGCCATAGAAAACTGAATGCTTATAAATTAAGTCAATACTCTGCCTGCAAAACACAAAGCGATAACAGAAAAGTGAAGTTGCGGAACATTTCATAGCAAAATTTAAAGATGTAGGTGTTGAGACCTTAAAATACTAAACTGTAGGTGCAGAACAAGGGAACAAGAGAACTACAAAGGAAAGTACCACAGCTTACAGTGTTGTACAGATCAATTAATAATGATTTGTTTTGCAGCAATTACTGAATTCTCACAAGATTAGTTTGAAAAACAAATCCAGCTTTCTTCAATGCTCATTGATTCTCATTCTTTTAGGAGTAAACACTTCTCAGAAATAAGGAGGAAAGGGGGGGTGGAATAGGGAGAGATTAAAGAAAATATAAAGTAATGAAGGAAAAGAGTATGGATCATAAGTTATTTTGGACTTGGTTTTGGTTTGATTTTATTATTTTTTTTTCTTCCTCACCTCTTTCTTTGAGAATCTGTATTGCACAGCAGACCCCTGTTCTGACATATGCTGTCTTGATTAGCCAAAGTGTAGGATGCTTCCAACGGATTCTTCTCTGTTTGACCTTGCCCTTGAGCTTGTGGATCCCTGAGTAGGGATATAGAGCTGGCTATGACAAGAGAAATACTACGCGCCAGGTTCTACCAAAGCAACAGAGAGACTGGGCTAGATTGAAGGTTGCAGGCCTGGGATAAACTCAGATTAAATTAGGGTTGGATTTTTTTTTCCTCTGATCTGACTGCATATGTTTAAATTTCAGTCTTTAGGAACATCTAAGATTTCTTCCATGTTTACTACTGGCCATTGAAGACATAGCACTTTGCTAGTTTGTAGCAAGAAATGAGAAAAAAAAAATCAATACTCCCTTAAAATAAGCTTCAGTTGCCATTGCTACAATTCACAGACTGTACCTTGAGAGCACAGTTTATGTTGCACCAAACTTTACATTTTTGGACTGGTTAGTTTTCCACAAAATAGGCTGAATAGGCAAATTCTTATTAGAATAATTCAAAATCTTAAACAAAATATTGTTTAAAGTAAAAGAATATATTATCATAGGTAAGGTTTTCCAAAAGACTTATTTCCCTGTTAGAACCACCAAAATTTCTTCCTTATATTTTAAAGCTAAATGGAAATTATGTCCGAGCAGTCTTCCATATTCTATTTAAGATGTTGTATAGATACAATATATTGTACAGATAGATAAATTTATATCTATTTATTTATCTGTATACATCTATGTACATACACATACATGCATGCTTATTTTTCAAGGTACATTGAAATAAAGTGATTGAAATAGATAAACAAAAATTTTTGCTATTCAGTTTTATTTTACGATGAAAGAAATCACCATTGGTTCTTTTATCAAACTAACAATTACTTTTGAAAGGCAAAGGACAAACTCCCTTCACTCTTGCAGATTTTCCAAGAGCTGAACCAGGCTTTAGTCATCTAACACAGGAATTAAAGTAACATTTGTTGTTGGGTTGGGTTTATACTGGGTTGTTCCAGTTACTTCTTCCTGTGTGCACCTCAAGACAATCTTCCATGTGCATGAAATCTGTCCTAAGATGAGAGAAGTCACTTTCCCCTCTGCCTGTGTGTCGTTCAAATTCACTATATTGCTCCTTCAGATCACCCAATGTGTCATTGCCTACGCTGAGAAGGGTGGAAAATGAGCAGTCAGGCAGCAACTGTGGACTGGCAAGAAATTTAGGGAAATATTTAATTGAGGTTTTTGTAGCTTAAAATTCTGGATCAATATGGAATCAGCACTAGAAAATCCTTCCCTGGGGCAAAATCTGCTGGTACATCTGATTTCTCTTTTTGCTTCATTTCCATGCTGGAATGAACAAAACTGAAACAAATGAACAAATTTCATTTTGATGCCAAAGTAGCGTCACTGCAATGTGGGGAAGATCTGAAAGACCGAAAGTCTGGTTTATAGAAAGGAGATTCAGACTTCTCCAACATTTAGCTTGATCAGACTTCTGAACTTCTGAGCTGAATTTCCCCTGTGCTTGCTAGTGACAAGAAACTAGATGATAGCAAGTTAGGAGACTGAAGGTGCAAGTGATACAAGAATATAAACCTCAGGCAAACTAAATATGTTTTTGATTAATATCTAAAATTGTAAGTTAAAGAATACCCATGTGACAAAGTTGATCCTATTTTTTGGTCTCATCTGTTTGTTTTTTTTTTTTTAATTAAAGCTATCAAACGTACTTGGAATTGTTGCAATAATTAGTGATCATGCAGCAAAAGTGCATACCTACTTCAAAGACATCACTGCTACTTTCTGAATTTAAACATGATGGTGTGATATGGGGTTATTGAACTGGTAACCCAGTGATCATTCTTTTTTTTTTCTTTCTTCCACTCCAAACAGTAATTTATTCATGGGATGGGAATCTTTGTCTGCTTTTTGAACTCAAACCTTGACACTGTGAAGCAAGCTGCTATGTTGATATTCATGATTTGGGAATTGAAAGCTGTTTGCTCTTTCAATCTCCTAAAATTTGAATTTAATATTTTTTTGAATGTACCATACTCATTCCTTCATTTGTGAAGTGAATAAACACAAAAGAAAAATGACATAGACAATTTTAGGTTCAAAGGCCGAAGAACGTACGTGCACAAGTGAAATAGGGAGTAAAAGAAATCTAAGCCATTTAAATCATAGAAAATTCATCAGACATTTTTTCTGCTGTAAAAGAAACATAATTCTACTTACTTTAATGCTAATTCTCTAGTGTGACTCTGTAAATCTTGTTCTTTTCACTTTACTTGGATGGAAAACTATTCAAGAAAGTAACTTACCACTTCACTGTTGTGCAGTATGACACTGTTTCTACAAAAATCACCATTTCAGTAACTTGTTTCGGGAGAAATCCAATGAGTTAAACATCTAGAGTTACTCATTTTTACTCCTTCACCACTTTGACAAGAGTTTCTTGAACCTTGATTAAAAATTCTTTCTCATCCTTGCAGGGCACCTGGAAGCTTATCAAGTCCAGGTTATTTTGAGCTGTGAGTGGGTGGGAGGTAGTAGAATGCAAATTGGATTCTCGTGTTTGATGGATTATTGTGATGCTAAGGAAGACCCAGCTAATCACAGCATAACCACTGGCCTGAGCAGATGTGAAAATGCAAGTGTAGTTTTGTCATTTAAAGTATTAACAGTAGCAGCACAGAAGTAACAGTGCTATTTATAGAAATAGACTTGTTTAAATACAGGAAAGGGACACCAGGAAGATTAAAAAGATGGAGTAAGTGTTGGACAGCAAAGGGTAGAACAAAATAATAGAGTGTACTTAAGAATAAGAAAACTGGATAGTGACTTTTAGTGTGAATAACTTAACAGAGTGAAGAAAAATCTGAGAAAGGAACAGTAAAATCAGTGATTAGAAGCTGAAGTTAGATCAATTCAATTCAGAAAGGAGAAGATATATTTAACAGGAAGGATGATTCATGCAAATTGTTGCAAGGAGTCATCTAATTACAAAAGTAATTACCTCAATGCAAATGTACCTTTGTTGGGCTGTGAGGTACAAAAGCACATCAAGTGACCTATTGGTCTTTTTTGACCTTAAACTCTACTGATGTATCACAAAATACCGTAGACATCTTTGCTGTTGTTTTCAAGTCCCTTATCTGAGAGTTCATGGGAGGCTCTTAAAATATGGAATAGATTCTTGTTCTAGTTATTTTTGTGAAAGTTTCAGGAATGAAAAAGTTCTACCCGTAGATATGACGGTTCATCTTTAGGCCTCAGAATTTGTGCTCTGCCAAGATCAAAAGAACAGGCGCTACTGCTTGCTGCTGTTGCAGAGTCTGCAAACTCAGGGAGGCATCTGTAGTTTTGCTTAGCTTTATGTGAAAAATAAGGGAATGATGCCTATATAAAGTACAATGAATTAATATAGATGCTGATTTAGTACCAATAATACTAATACGTAAAATTAAACTAAACAAAGCTATTAGGGAGATCAGTCAGAAGTGTGTCTGATCAGTCAGAATTGCAAATTGGCAGAAAATATGCCCCCACAGGAGAAACACAAGATATTAAAAAAAACAGTGGATAAAACAGTAATTGTAAAAGGACACCTGCTTATCGTTTGAAAAATAACAGGTTTATTTTTACAAATTTGAAATGAAGGACTAAGTCTAGTATAAAAGTTCATCTCTCAGAAAAGAAGAAGCCTGAAGCAGGCAGTGTTTTTTGGGGGAAGGGATGGTGTTGTAGAGGCACGCCAAGAAAGAAGGGAACTGTCTTTCCTTAGCAGTTGTAGGCAGAATTTGTACCAGAGCCATGATACTAAGGCTGAATCACTAGAGGATGTGTTTAAAACAGCTTGGTCTATTCAAGTTTTAGAAGAACTGATGAACTGCAGTTTCAGTAGGGAGAAAAAAAAAAGATTTAAAAAAAAAAAAGCAAAGCAAAACTATACCAAGGCTGGAGCAAGAGGCCCATATGCTGAGTTTCTGAGTAGCCGTTAATGTGATAGTAAAGGTAAGAAGCTTTTGCCACTTATTTTTTGCTACTTTTTCATTACATGTGCATGTGGAAAGAAGACAGGATGTTATTAAACTGACATCCTGCCCCAACTGCCAGAATGTCTTGTTATGGCTTCAAAGTCTAGATTCACACAGCAGAAGGCACTGTCTGCTTTACTCACTTGCACACTAGTAAGGGCTCTCATACAGCCTGTGGGAAACCTGGGCTCAAATCCCTCTTCTGCTGTTGGAAGACTAGAAAATATAAGTCTTTTTCATTTCGTTGGTAAGAAGAAATTCAATTGCCAGACTGCAGGGTATTTTAAAATTGAGAACTTCTCAGTCTCTTCTGTTAGTTCTTTTCCATTTCACATGTCATACTTAGATGTTCTTCGAGTTCGAACAAAAATAGCTATCTAGTGCCTTGAACACCTGCCTGGAAGATGGAGAATCCGAGTTTTTTGGTCCTGTTTGACTTAATGGTAGACACAAACAGAATCTGTGTCAACTTGCTCTCATTCCTCAGTGTGCGGGCCACAGTGCTGCTCTCACCACGGCTGTCGCTCAAGGCAGCACCACCAATGTTCCCAAAGGAGGAACTTGATGACACTCAAGGGTGAAACCTCTTGATGGGATTCAGACTGCAGCACTGGCAATTGCTGGTAAACTTTCTTTTGCCTACATGGATCACACTTTGGACTTTGGTTTGCAGGTGCCAGCTCTCCTCACTAACTTCCCAGCTCCTGCCGGTCTGTCTTGTCTATTCTTTCTCCTGTCTGACCCATAATCTCTATATTTGACTGGATTTTTTTTTTTTTGTGTTACATTCCATCTTCTTTTGATCCTCTCTATGTTATGTTAAACCAGGCCTCAGAACGGCCTGTTTTGTTTCTAACTGTGATTTCTATTTGCAGTAAAAGTCTTCAGGAAACCAGCAGGCTCTAAAATTCCCAGTATTATTTTTCATATACAAGTCTCACATGTTGATAGAAAGATCCAGAGATAATAGCAAAGACTATATATCCAAGCTATTGAGATCTGTTTCATGTTTTTCTTTGAAATAGTTATCAATTCCTAGGATGTGAAAAAGTTTATTATGAAAATTTTGAATAGTCTATACTATTCTAATAAACTATTCCTGCTTCTTCTTTCCTTTTATGCAGATATCAAATTGCAGATCTTTGTCAGAAATGAGTTATCTCAGCAGGGTGCAGAGCAATAATTATTCATGCCAGGACTGCGGTGATAGACATTACTCATAGCGACTCAAATTAATCATAAGGCATATGATTGATGATGAGTACATCAAATTGTGCAGTGTGGACGCATGAGGACTGTGGATATTGTTAAACATGTCTTTGATCCAAAATCAGAGGTGATTTTTTTTGAGAGAGCGCAAATCATCTGGCTATTTTATTTAGTCATTAATATGGATCCACATAGCAAATAAAGGCAATCAAAGGCACTTCAGTTGCCACTGGCAACTTTAAAATCTCTGAAAGAAGAGGCTATAAACATTATTGCTTCACCATAGAATATTGTCAGTGAAACACTCCAGGCATGCCAAGATAACATTGTATGCTTAGGATCCATATATGGATCTTAAGGTTTTATGAGTGATGTCTCAAGTCTAAGAGAAACAAAAAAAAAAAAAAACCCAAACCAAACCAAACACTTAAAAATTATTTTGATTAAGTAGAAGAAGGATTTGACTTTTTTACTTTTAGGGCTTTTCTTTCCTTAATCATATACTGTTAGGCGATAATGAAGGGTCAGATTGATGCCTAGGTTCATCTGTCCTTACTGGAACCACACGGTCCTTACTGGTCTCCACATGACCTCCATAGATTCTGAGCTTTTCACCGGATGGAGAATACAGGCTTTTCACTTAGAACTGCTTTATTTTTCATGTCCTCTGCACACATGAGGAGGGTGTGAAAGTAGTCTTGGCTCTTGCCCCTCAATATGGCAGAGATCTAAGCTGATCTGGCAGGGATGGTAAATAGTCTATACTATAGAGCATTTGCAGATTACTTTCTTTCTGGAGCAAGTAGGCATCTGAGGCTGAGAAAGGGGTTGGAACTTTCTGAGTCACAATTTCTTCCCCTGCTTGCTCTGGAGGCGCTGTAACTACTTGCTGTCCCAGACAAGGGCAATTGAACACAGACTCAATTTGGCCCTCAATAAAGAAGAAATCATGAGTCTGAGAAAAATTGTTCCATTTCATGAACCAATTTTCTCATGAGAAGACACAGCACATCTACAGAATTTCTGCAAACAGCATAGAAGACAGATGTATATTATCTGTGATGAGAGGAAATGGCTGAATTGCTTATTGGGAAAAAATTAGATTCCTTGATGACTCATTATTTCAGAAATTGCCTGTCAAGTTAATAGGTAGACTTTATTATTATTATCGCTTATTATTTCTATTACAGCAGCACTCAGGGGCTGCAGTCAAAAACTGGGGTCTCACTGTGCTAAGCACCATGTACAAATAAAATCTTCAGATGGTCTCTGCCCCAAGAAGCTTACTGTTTTGAATCCTCAGATTGCAAAAATTTGGGTACATATAGTCTCTGGGTAAGTATTTTAAAATCACTTCTAGTGCTGCTAATCAATAAAGTGCTTTCTACAAACAAACTGCTGACATATTCTGCCTTTTTTTTTTTTTAAGAAATTTTTTTATAGCAGAGGAAATAGCTTGAAATGGTAGAACCATTTAAAAGGATCCAAATTTATGTTTGTCCTTAGCAGCCGGAGGTGTAAGAAAATGCCTGATGAACTCTGATGAAGAAACCTGGACGACCTGTAAAAGTACTGACTGCTGTGGATTTGATTAGTTCTAAATCTTCAAGAGATGCTTAAATGGACAGATTCTATAATAATAATTTTAGGTTGATGAAACACTTATGGTCAGTACACATATACGTAAGATACCATTTGCCAAATGATGAGTTCCTTAACAATATTATTTTTTTAACATTATTGAGTTAAAAACATAGCATTAAAGGAAGCCATTCAGTATTTGGACCAGTAGAAAAATATTGTACCATCTATTAGATCTAGGAAATAAAGAGAAGATAAATTCTTAAAAAGCTGATATTTTAGTAGATGCTGAATAATAAGCAAACCATTAGGTACTCTGTCATGATGCCTTTACAGCTTTGCCTGTATTTTTAGTAGTAACTATATATCCATAACTCCCACCTCCATATCTTGTCCATTATTTTTTCTTACTTAATTTGGTAACTCTAATTGACGATAATTTCAGAGTCACTGTATCTTCTTAAAGTAATTTATATCACATTCACCTAGCAGTGTGAGCTGCCTACTCCTTGTATTTCAATGGAGGTTTTCAAAGAGAACATTTTGTTAGGAGTGTATTCACTGCTTAATTTAGTATGCTTAAAAATTACCTTGATAGTCTATAAAAATAACATTACACCAACTGCAAACCAGTCTATTGGCACAAGTGGAATCACACTTATTTGCCTCAGGCCTGTCTTTGACATTGTCCTTTGATATTAGTCTAATTAATATATATTTGATGTTGAGTAGTTTATTTCTTAAAAATGTACCTTTCAAAATCACAGAGGCAAAAGTTACTCAGTATTTTTTTCCTGCAATGTAAAAACGTGAGGTTTTTAAAGCAAAGGTTAAGAGTTGCTTTTACATCTGCTTTATATTCCTGTATAGTACACTACCAAAGCTTCCTTGGTGGCAAATAAGGAAAAACTTCAAAGACTTGTGATTTAGACTTTTCCATTCCAGATTTTAATTGAACTGTTCATTAATATTCCAACTATAGAGTATGATTTTCTCTTGGTGTTACCTGAAGGCTATTGCTCCTTCCAGTCAATTGCACTGTACTATTTTTTTCAGCTTTTCTTAGTGTAGTGTATTTTATTTACAGAATTAACTGCTCTGTCCCATAAAATTCATTGCAATACAACATAATGTGCATCACCAACCTGTCCAATGAAATGCATCAGATTTCAGTAAAGGTGAGAATAGAATCTCACAACTTTTAAAGCATTTCATCCCAGTGCCTTAAATCATAGAATCATAGAATCATAGAATCAATCATAGAATCATAGAATCATAGAAACATAGAATCATAGAATCATAGAATGGTTTGGGTTGGAAGGGACCTTCAAAGGTCTTCTAGTCCAACCCCCCTGCAAGGAGCAGGGAAATACCTGACTAGATCGGGTTGCTCAGAGCCTCATCCAGCCTGGCCTTGAACGTTTCCAGGGATGGGGCATCCACCACCTCTCTGGGCAACCTGTTCCAGTGTTCTGCAACTCACAATGTAAAAAATTTTTCCCTAATATCCAATCTAAATCTACCTCCCTCTATTTTAAAACTATTACCCCTCGTCCTATCACAACAGGCCTTACTGAACAGCCTCTCCCCGTCTTTCTTGTAGGCCCCCTTGAGGTATTGGAAGACCGCTATCAGGTCTCCCTGGAGCCTCCTCTTCTCCAGGCTGAACAGCCCCAACTCTCTCAGCCTGTCCTCATAGGAGAAGTGCTCCAGCCCTCTCATCATCTTCATGGCACTCCTCTGGACCTTCTCCAGCTGGTCCATGTCCTTCATATGTTGGGGGACTCCAGAACTGGACGCAGTACTCCAGGTTGGGTCTTACCAGGGCAGAGTAGAGGGGGAGAATCACCTCCCTTGACCTGCTGGCCACGCTCCTCTTGATACAGCCCAGGATGTGGCTGGCCTTCTGGGCCGCAAGAGTGCATTGCCAGCTCACGTTGAGCTTCTTGTCCACCAGCACTCCCAAGTCCTTCTCCTCAGGGCTGCTCTCGATCCATTCTCTTCCCAGCCTGTATTTGTGCCTGGGATTGGCACGACCCAGGTGCAGGACCTTGCACTTGGCCTGTTTGAACTTCATGAGGTTGGCAAGGGCCCACCTCTCCAGCCTGTCCAGGTCCCTCTGGATGGCATCCCTCCCTTCGAGTGTGTCGATGGCAACACACAGCTTGGTGTCATCGGTGAACTTGTTGAGGGTGTACTCTATCCCACTGTCCATGTCGCCAACAAAGATGTTGAACAGGGGTGGGCCCAACACGGACCCCTGAGGGACACCACTCGTGACCGGTCTCTACTTGGACATTGAGCCATTGACCACCACTCTCTGAGTACGGCCATCCAGCCAACTCCTTATCCACTGAGTGATCCATCCATCAAAGCCATGCCTCTCTAGTTTAGAGAGAAGGATGTCGTGTGGGACAGTGTCAAAATCTTTGCAAAGTCCAGGTAGATGATATCCGTTGTCCACTGATGCTGTCACCCCATAATAGAAGGGACCTCAAGTCCCTCTGGATGGCATCTCTCCCTTCCAGTGTGTGTCTGTATGTCTGTATTGTGCAATCCTATGAAAATGTATACCTGCACCGCATAAATTTTTGGTAAAATGTGCTGTCAGTGTGCGTGCCTTTGGAGGAGTGATCCCCCACGTACCCGGCCCCGAATAAACATGCCTGCTTTATAACTCTTTCCGAGTTGTAGAGTTTGATCCGCGCGTCAATATTAAAACATCAAGGTGTAGTGAGTGGTCTTGTTCCTTGATGTCTGAGGTGTAAACATATTTTGTTATGTCTTTTAGAAAATAGTTTTCCAGTATTTTTTTTCCAGTAATGGTATCTCCCCTCCCGACTATTATTGACTGTCTTTGTATCTGAACTTCATTGAGAAGTACAGATGGAAAGATAGTCAGTAATAGTTTTGAAGAATATCACTGTGTATCCTGAGTCTGGAAAGTGAAGTAATGAGGTAATATTTAGAATCACTGGGCCATGTAATCTGATTATGAATGTTTACCTTGTGATTCTGCTATAGAGGAGAAACAAAGCAGTGGGAAGGACACACTGAGAAAAATTCCAAAATGAGCTGTCAGAAGTTTATCCTTGTGAAATGAATATTCCTAACTGCATATGCAGTAACAGATTAAAAATAACAGTCCTTCTGTGCTTTACAGTAAAGCTTTTCCTTTAACTTAATAGATCAGGAAGTAATTCTTCTGTCCTTAATATCGTCCTCTCAAGCTTGCTCAAAGGTATTGTATTAGATGTAAGGCTACCATAGGAGAATGAATCAAAGAATTTTGGAAGAAATTTGTTGATCAAATCTTTTGGGTAAGTGGGTACTGGTGATACAATCATTTTTTTGAAGCACTGATGTTGCCTAATACTTTACAGCACTAGCAGAAGAACGCTAGATCAATGAATGTCTTGTATGTGCTCAAAGTGGCTCTGTAGGAGAGAGACTGAGGATAAATTGGAAAAGAATTAAAAATGAGGGTTGAGAGACAATGAGAAACAGAAAGCAATCTAAGGACCTCAAAAAAGCCACAGGCTACATAAGGATTGGGTTGAGATGAAGAGTCAGAAAATAATATAGAAGTCTGGTGAAACACAGCTTCTCCAGAGGTATATGCTCCTAAAATTCTGAAAGCATGACAAGCATATCTGTTGGGAGATCATTTCAGATCCTAAAAATACCTTGAAATGAGCAGAACCTTTTAATGAAAAATTGTGTGAGTATGAATAATACCAAGAACACTAGACTGAGGAGAAGCTATTAGGGTTTAAAGGCTATCAGTTCCCATATCTACTGATATCAGTGATGATTCAGTCATCCGCTTACACAAGCACAATTTGTGAGGCTCTATTTCTGTCCACAGAACCTGACGGTGTTCTTACAGAGTGGCTATGATTTAAGAGAGTATGCATCTCTCCATCAGCAAGCAAAGGCAAAGTGGGTGGAAGAGACGAGGGAAGGGAAGGGAAGGCGAAGAGCTATCATTCATTCCTGGATTCACTGAGTATCACACAGAGCAAGAAAGAAGCAGGAAGGAATAGTGGTTTTGTGATGAGAGTGCAAATCCAGTAACTTCTGGGGATGTTCCTGGCATGCTGCATGAGGCACTAAGATTTGCCAAATTTACCAGTCTGACCTTACTCTACTTCTACTTCAAACTTATAGTATCTATACCAATGACACATACTCACTCCACTGAGTGCCCTGGCTGCAGTTTCTGGCTAGTTATGTGGTTCAAAAGTGCTAGGGAAGCTGAATGTTACCTGAAACTTCCCATATAGTAGAACAAAATTTTCATAAAATGTGCAGCATCTTTTGTGACCCATGCATACCTGGTTCACATAGCACTGCAATCCCTCATCAGAAACACCCTATAACCTCACCAGTCTGGATGAAGCTTAGATGCCTGGCAAGTCTAAATACATTTAATCTTTCTGTAGTTATTGCAAAAAAGTCTTACAGCTATTTCTTTCCATTAAAGCCCTGATGACTGACAAATGCTCTGTTTGCTCCAAGATTGCCTGTTCCTCCTTGGGAAGAGATAGTGCAGCTGAATACAGCTTAGCCTTCATTTGTTTGGAATCACTTCATGCTTTTCTCCACTGCTGGCTGATTTCTTAATGCCTGCAAATATCATACTCTCATGGAGGCCTCATTATTAATAATTCTTCTTTTCTTTATTTTCTGCAGGCACATACCAGCTCAGGAAGAGTGGTTTCCAGTGGGAGGTAACCTTTGCCCTTCAGAAGTCTAAGGTTTCCATTGCTGACTTCTTTTTTGCACCAATCACTACCTTAACTTTCCATGTCTTCTGTGAACTGTCTTGGTTGTTATTAAATAGAACACATTAGAACATGCTGAATTTGACATTTGATTAAAGGATGATGTTGTAAATTATTACCTTTTACAAATTGATAAAGGTGCAAATGCAGAACCACAATGATTACAAAAAATCAAGGGAACTGTCTTACAGAATAGATATTGTTATAACACTTTTTGGACAAGTCAATTTTTGGGTCAATTGTGGTCTGAATTTTTTTTTTAGCTATTTTAGAGTTGCATCAGTAAAAGTAAGTCATCAGGATAGAGAGGCTGGATCAATTGGGAGAAGTGTGGGTGCCTGGTCACGTAACCAAAATTTTCAATAGACATTTCAGTGAAAAAAACCCAGTATGTCACGCAGCTCTAACATTAGGTAAAAGCAAAACAGGTGGAAAAGCAAAATTGCCAGTCCTTTAAAAGCATGACTAAATATGAGAATGTCTGATTCTCACTAATCATGCAGCAATAAAATAACCTAAAAACTTCACATGCATTTATCAGAAATGCCGAGATGCTGTTAACACTGTATAAACAGCCAACTGATCCATCTTTATCATCTCATAAAAAGCCCAAATATTATATTTTTCCGTTATTAGATCTCCTATCTAGGCATTGCTGCAGTTAGTTATATGCCTAGGTTTTATTGCCACATTTGCTCGTTGGGAAATTGTCGTAGTTCAGAGATATTGGGGTTTTAGTTATCTTTTTTTTTTTGAACATTGGTTGCTATCGAAAAGAGTTGATTGATTTTGAATTCTAACTTGATTTTTTAAGTCCTCTAATGATATAAGGCCTTGTTGAATTCTAGGTGATTTTCTGTATCATGTTCTTCACCTTTATTATCTTTAGTTAGGTACCGTTAACCTTCCAATGCTGTCATCTCTGTGTTTTAGACTGGCAAAAGATTGTGTCTTCTGCTTTCTATCTCTGCTCTGTACATTGATACTTTTTTCATTTATCTCCTTACTTTTAAATAGCACTGGTAATGTTTCTTTTAACAAAGGTATTTTTAAAATAACCACTCCGCAATTTCCTCTTTACAGTCTTGACATGGTTAATTCAGACTTGCATTTCAAATCAGAAGCCAGATTCGAACCCGAGGACCACAACTTTATTTGTAATCATACATAACAATAACTAATGGTAGTTACATAAGAGGTACCAAGAGCCTGAATACAGACTTCATAGCTTATTATCATGGGTTACTAATTGGAGCTCTTTGGAGAAAGATCAAATAGACATAGTTTTCACAGCTATGGGGAGACTTATTTTTTCTCCTTCTCCATGGGATGCCTACCACTGTCCTCTGAATTAAGTGATTTTCTTATCACTGAGATCCTTTGGCCTTCCACTGACTTTTTAATCTCTCAGATGTGGCCACTGGTTGCATGGGATCCTTTTCATAGGTATGCCTCTTTGCATCTTCCACATCCTTAACCCTTTCCTGGCCTGGTGCTGTGCTTAATATTTGTACTCTATAAAGATATTGGACACCTTGTTCAATAGCTGAAGGCTATCATACCATAATAGCTTTAACCAGATGCTTTGGGTTTCCTCACATCTGGTCTATTCCCTTTGCCAAGTCAGTTATCTCCAAATGCAATTTACTTTCCTATTTAGAAGTGCCAAGTTAAACTGAAGGATATTATATTTGCCCTAGAAAACATTTGTCTGTAGAAAATACCTCGCATCCCTTTGACTGATTTATTTATATTACTAATATTTAGTTTTCTAAGATTATTATTACAGCGTTGGATGCAAGGGAGCTCAGTAGCTGCCTATCCCCTGTCCCAGGCACTCTGATGAAACAAATTGTTTCCACTGCAGCCCAGTAAAATGCTCAGTTCTACTAATAGGCACAGTGATATGTTCCCTGCCTTCTGTTCATCTGCCTTTCTGGTTTTACCATTCTTGTGGATTTCTTAAATATCTACAGCATGACCAACTGCAACTAGATATTCACCCTCCAAATGACTCAGTCCTTCTGTCATACAGCTTGCCTATTGATATAACATCTGCGATAGAGAACAGTTACATCCTATATTTAGTAGGTTTAAACTGCTATGATACAGAAATCTCTTAATTTCAACTGCAGCAAGCTGGGGAGTCAAATTCAATTTTTGTGCATGAGTAAGAGGCAACTTCCTTATACTCTCTGACTGTTAAGGAATTTCTGGTTATCAGGAGTGAACCTCAAGTTCCTGAACACTTGAGCAACCTCAAGCTGAGACTAAGGTTTGGTTTAGGGCCATTTAAACTGAGTCTTAGTTAATTCTGGTGATAATTTCATGTTTGTGACATTATGACTCCAAGACACCCAGTGGTGATGGAAAAACTAAGACACTTATCCCTTTCATCTCACTGGCTATGCCGAGAGATGAGAAATATCTCACCAGCACTGCAAATAGCTAATACCGACTCCAACATCTAGAACAACACATTCTGTATTCTTCAGACCAGGGTCTACCATCCTTTTTCTCTCATCTTGGAGTAAAGACACTGAATTATAGGGAGTCTGGGCTTACTGAAGCTCTAGCTGAGCCAAATCTAACGGTCAAATAACATGTGCTTAATTTTTTCCTGCATTTATTTATTTTTTTTTTTCTCAAAAGGATTTACTGGTTTTGAAAATATACCTTATCTTAGCCTTCAGAGTATGTTCCTTCTTTCTCAGAGATCGTTCCTTGCTTTCAAGTTCATTTTATTTTTAATTTCTACATAGCAAAGACCAGAAACAGAAGATATCCTAGTACAAGAAATAATTTTAAAATCAGATCGAAGACAAAATAAAAATAAGAAGTGTAGTAGCAGAGAACTTTTAGTTTAAAATCTTTCACATTTTGTGCACTAATAGCTTTCTTAATTTCTCTTATTTGCATGTAAGCACACAGTACAAAAAATAATCTGTGCCAACGATCAGAATTCAGATTACAGAGAAGAGAATAAACATCCACCCTCATTAGTCCAACATTGCTATTGCTCACACACAGACAGCCAGTTTTGGGAGTAAATTTAAAAAACCTTTGTGGCGGTCTTAGGCCAACACTAGGTAATGAAGCCACAGTGACATGATTGTTGGTTCTTGAAGATCTCCCTTTCTCTCTCTCACCAGAAAAAGACCATCTTTTCATTACAGCTAAAAATTAGAGATATCTAGTAAGTTAGTGTTACAGACTCTCATGTCATAGCTTTTAAAAGCATAGTTAAGTCCTGATCTTTTTGTTTAAGTCTGGGAAATTCCAGTTTTTGTTGTGCTGGTATTTATCTCATCCCTATGCATTTTACACCAACATTGTTTAAAACTGTACTACTGAAGATTTACGACAGTGTTAGAAAAGGGAGAATGAAGTCTCTCTAGTTTCAGAGAGATTTCTCATCTCTTCTCAGAACCAAACTGTCATACACACAGTAGCACATAATTTTGATTAATTTAATAAAACAAACAAGATCCTCATTAGCTGATGTAGCTCCTTTGGAGTCAATAAAAGTAGATCGTAGTTTGATGTTGCTTGGTCTAGCTCCACTTTCAGCAACAGGCCTATGCTTGTTTATACCAGCTGAGAGTTTAGCCCAGTGTTCTGTCACAAATAAATACTATTATTTTGTAACTAGTTTTATTTTTAGGTTGTTGTTCAATCTCTTGTAGGTTGCTCAAAAGTTGCTACCTATTTAATCTATCTGCTTTTCTTGCTGTGAGTCTGCTCCTCAAAAAATGTCTAAGGCAGGGCAGCAGCCCACACATAAGCACAAGCGAGACAGAAGGAGAAGGAGTGAAAACAAGAAGTCGGTGGAGCGGCGCCAAGTTTCACTAGTTGAGGATCTGCTCAGAAACATTTTTAGTGCTTCTTTCAGTCTTGCTAATGCTGGTGTGTAGCTTGAGTCTTTGGTTTGAGTCCTTTGGGAAATACACTAGCAATAAGAATAGAAAAGCAATTTAGGTGGCATCTTTGATCATCATTGCTGTCAATCAACCCAGGGCTTGGCATTAACATATGCTCTTCAGAGGAAAAACTAATCTACTCCATTTGGTAACATACTAAAGTCATTAATATCACAAAAATGAGATTGAAAACCTGAACACTTTTTTTTTGGAAGCCTGTAGAAGAAAGAGTGAAAAATGTATTTAATGTTCTTTTTTTTTTTTCTTTTTAATTGGAAAACTGTGATTCACTGAAACAAGATGCTACTGACACAAAAATATTTTTAAAATGCATTTTTAATTTTCAGCTTCCAGGAGTAAGTCTAATGTTAGCAAAATGCTCCATGTTAATTTTTTTTTAGATTAAAATATCATTTCCAATTACAAGAGATGTTTTATTTATAATTTTAAGCTAAATATGGTAGGAAGAGAAAACAAATCCAAATACAGATAAAACAATCAAACACTACAATAGACCTCTGTTTGTTTTCAGCTCAAAGTTTTTCAGATATTTTCAAGACTTTGACCTTTTTAAATCCAGAGTCAGACTGAGAAATTTTCTCTAAATCTCAGTTTTATTCTGGGAATGGAAGAAATATTTGGTGTCCAGTTCTAGCCAGTCACTTTATAACTTTTAAGGTTAAAAAGGAATCTCTGTAATCAGATTTCCTACGTAACAGAGGTTGTATACACCAGAATAAAAAATAAACTATTTTATAAATACTTTTTCTGTAATCATATATTTTTAAAGTTGTGACAGTGGTCTATCTACATTAAGCTCTAAGCATTCTTAAAAATGTGATTTCTTTCTGATCACATCTGAATGGAACAGTGTTGTATATTATGACATACATGACTCAGCCCAACCATATGCAACACATACATTTCATTGCTTCACTAATAAGAAAACTGCAAGAAAGGTAGTACTTGGTTTAGCTGAGATTCTTTTTTAGTCATGGGTTCTACAGAAACTTAGTGCCATGAAAAAACATACTGAAGCTAATCAGAATCTTTATTCAGCATATGTTTTGTAATATGGATGCTTCATTTATCCACAGAATAGCATTTCTTAAAAATTAAGTGTAGTGCAGAGTTAATAAAAGAATTGACTGTTACGTTATTACTTTCAGTAGTTTCACAGTTGGATGAAAATTATTGAAAGAGATTATATTTTAAGAGTACTTTTTCTCCTGAAAACTTTTAAGAAAAAAATTCCTATGCCTATGGATTTGGTCAAAATGAAGTAATTTGAAATTCTATGCTGAAAAAGAGACATTTCACACAAACTCAAAAGTTACCACTACTTTACTCATCTGCAATGTTTAGGTAATTGTGAGTAGATCCTTTTTAGAGGAACAAAAAAAGGCATAAATAATTCGATCTCTAGAATTTTAGCTTAGTAGATTGAGGCTGGGAAAACTAGCTTTAGCTGGTGTCAGTAATCATCAGAACAAATTATTGAGAGAGTGCACTATCTGCAATCTTGAAAGCCAGACGGTACACTTCTTCGGAAGGTACACTGAAGGTAGAGAGAAGTGTGGGAAGTGCGCTGGGCTCTGCTCTGGAGGGAATCCAACAGGGCAGTCAAAGTAGTCTCTTCTGGGTTTAATTCTGAGAAACTGCAAGTCACACTTGTTTCCTCCCAAATGACAATTCCTGTATCTCTCAGTTAGAGACTCTTGTGTTATATTATTTCCATGGCAGAATAAAATTGAAAGTGTTGCATGACACATACTAAACAGAATGTGTTAAGATGTCTGTCTTAGTTACCCAGAAAAAAATCTGGAGTAACTCAAGAATTTGGCTCATTGATTTTAGATTTTACACTTAGCAAAATGTAAAGGCAAGTGTAACTGAAGAAGTATCAAAGTCACTTGGAGTTAATCTGTTTTAGGTAAACTGATACAATGTTGTTAAATCATGTTCATAAAAACCCACAAAGGGCTCAAGAGAATTGGTAGAGAGAGCTTAAAAACATGCTATTTTTTTTTTTTAATGAGTCAGAAGAAGAGCTGTCCTTTCTAAATATTCTGTTACTTCCAACTGCCTAGCTTAGTGCCTACTGACGTGATGCAGAGATTTGGCAGAGCATAAATATTTTTTAAAGCTTACTCATTAACACCTTGGGCCCATCCATCAGCGTGACTGACATCAAGAGACAAAGCATTTTTTTTTTTTTTTTAATAGGACAAAACATGTATGAAAGGCTTTCTGTGGGCTAATGCGGCACACCTGACAGATGTGTGAGTCATTTGACACAATAGGTGGTATTCATGAACACTCCATCACCTTGCAATCAACTCGGTGGAGCATTCCTTATTTTCTGCATCTCTCTTATTTCAAAATACAAGGAATTTAGGAATAACTGCACAGGATTCAAAGCAAAATCTTTTGTGTGCTCCGTCCCTGAGATGCTACTAATAATGATGTTCAGGACATTATCTGAAATGTTATTAGGAAAATAATAAGGACTTCCTGAACTATGTCTAAGAGATAGGCTTCATGTGTTCCATGCCATGCACTTTGTATTATTGCACCAAATGAATCCAGTAAAGGCTAATTGGCATGAGTGAGTAACATAGCAGTGCAATAAAGATAACTTGTCACCTTTTGCTCGTTCTGCTCAATATTGTCTCTAAATGGTAATAGGTTTCATTATATCCTGCTGTATTTCATGGAGATTCAGCAGACCCAATATGCAAAAGTGAGAGAATCACAGTGTGTTTTAAAGTAACATTACTGTTATGAGGGAGGAAAAACAACCAAACTCCCAAAAGAAAATATCCCTTGGTTGAAAAACAAGTCTATGACAAATAGGCACTGTGAATGTAGAAACTTTTAAAAATTTCAGCTTTCTTTTAAGTAATCTGGAAGTCTTTTGCCAAATATTTCAGGTGGTTCCTCTACCTACCTACAGTAACAAGGGTGGCTGTACTCTGTGGCTTGCCCTGTGAACTCAGATTGTACCAGCCACCCTGATTCACAATTGAATTCATCATGTATGTCAAGCCCTGCTTCCCATCTTCCATCACGTGTTTTCTAGATTTTTGTCTGTGGTGCTTGAATTCCATTTTCATGACTCTTATCTTGATGCAAACAGTTGCATGTTTACTCTTACTCTGTAGCTGTGAGATGAGGCAGTTATCTTCTGCCTTGGTTACAAACCCACTTCCTTCTAATAACCTAAGCATTAGTCATGGGTAGCCACAGTTTATTTTGAAGGACTGAGCTCTCTTTTGCTGTGGCTGATGAAATCCTGTCTGGACAATCAATATATGGCTGCCCAGAGCACTCATTTATACTTGTGGCTATTGAGGAATGAGAATGAAAAGCTTATCTGAAAGACTGAAAACCAGAGGACACTGCAAATTATTTAGCTATCAGTCTTGTACAACACTGTACTGCTGCCTGGTGCCTGCTGTGTTCTCTGAAGCTTCTTGAAGTAGAATGGGGATATTGATGAACTGTTTTATCAATCTGCAAAAACAGAAAGCATCCCTGTGGGTGATAAGACCCTCATAGTCCAAGAAAGCTATGGAGATTATAAATGACATCTGTTGTTATGTAAAAATAGTCACAACAAAAAAGCATAAGTAGGATGCCATAAAAATGGTGTTTTATTTAGCACAGTTTTCAAGCAGTCAAAGTCAAAAGTGCAGAACAACACTAAAATAAGCAGAAATAGATAATCACTACAGCAGCAGAGAAAGTGGCAGACCACGTCAATGGTTACAATACCTGAGTCCTCACTTGCCCTCTTGTTCTCCTTTCCCTTTCTAAGTCTTCATGTAGAACGGAGAAATCCAGGCATGGAATGAGGGATGACTGCCTAGATCTGCAGGCTATAACAGCTTTCCAGAAATGTTTGAGGTAAAAATTATATGAAGAAGTCCTACTACTAAATTGGTAGCCAGGGAAGCTTCAACATGTTGAAAGGCACATGAACTTTGTCCCCAGGGGATCAGCGCACTGATTCCTGCTAGCTCCTCATTGGAACCAGCACACGCTTTTGTTTCTGGACTTCAGATTTTCTTGTTGGCATTACAAAAAATCTTTTACCCAGTTCCATGCCATCTCTTTCCACTTAAACTCTCTAGGTTTTGCTGTTCCCCTCTCCTTTCCTTCCATGCCAGCAAGTCTCTCTGCACCAGCTCCTCCCACTGTCACAGTGGCACTGGGTGCTCCACACATTTCTTCAGCGTTTCTGGCTGAAGTTGCAATGCTCTTTTTTTTTAGCCCTTGTTTACTGGACAGCTAGTCTCATCCAGATGCCTGCAATGGGAAGTAAACATGATTCATGCTATATTTCTTGGTGTTTCATAAACATAGGTGCGTGAGCTTTTTTTGAAGTCTAAGAGCTATCCAAACAAATTAGAAGACCTTCTCAATCACATAGATGGTATGCCAAAACCTCACCTAGAGCTAACCTGGACAATTAGAATCCCTACTACAGGAATAGTCTATTAAAGGAAGTAAATGAGATCTGCTGTAACTCATACTGACATTCCAGAGTTTGGTAGGGTACAAGGCCAGATTCTGCTGCATATGTCATGTTCTCCTTGTGTCTGTTTCTGAGATTGAGTTCTTGTCTGCTTGCATAAACAGTGCACATTCCCTTCAAAAAAATAAACAAAAGCAGAGTTTTCAGGGCATTTAAAAAGAAAGCAGCTCCTAAAAGCTGAAAGTCTGAATTATTCCACATAACACCGTTGGTTCATCCATACTTCCTTCTAGTGAGATGCTACTGGCCACAGGACACTGTCCTGTATGCTGGGAATGGTGGTGGCAGTGTTAGGAAGACGGTGTTTCTCAGCTTGCTTCAAATCACATTGATTACTCTTTTGTTAAAAGCTTCACAAAGATGTGGGATAATCTTTTCTAGAGATCATGTGTGGGAAAGAACAGAGTAAGAGGGATCAGCTGTGACTGAGTTTGATTCAGTCAGAGGTGGAGAAGCTAGGACTTTTTAGCAGTGAAACCAGGCCTTTAAAGCCTCATGTTGTTTTTGGCAGACATCCTCCTCCTCCCCATCCTATTTACACTCTCTGTTCACGTCGGCTTCTCTTTGCAGCCTGTTATTTGCAGAGCAGAGCTTCTTTGCACTTCCTTCTGCCAGCCTCCAGCTGATCATGAGCCACAGAACAGTCACCCAGAAACCTGTCACCACTGGAATGGTGCACCAGAACGGGGGATACAGAGTTGGACCGCAAACCCTGTGCGACAGGCTGTGGAAGAGGCTGAGTCAGCCCCTTGCTCAAAAGGCCATTATAGCACTCAGTTGCTGATCTACTTGCCATGTGTGATTGCACATTGCTGTTAAAATGGCATATTGGCCTTAATCCTGAAAAGCTTTCAGACATGTATGCATTCAGTGAGATAAATGACTATGGGGAGATGCCTACATTTCCTGTAAGGACATCATATTGGTAAAAAAGGATAGGTGCAGTGATCTCAAAGTATTTTGTGATATGAAAGTGTGGGGAAGAACAGAAATGCACATATATGTGATTTGCACATATATATAGTACATCTCTGTAAATGAATGACATTACCACAGGGATAATAAGGCCCACAAATAACAGTCAACAAATTTAGCTTGCTATTTTTGTGTCTTTCATTGGTGAACTGCCAAGAAGTGGATTGCTATATCCTCAAATTTATCGTTGAAAATCATCTACAAATAACTCATCTGTGAAACTCGTTTGACAGGGTGCCTTACATGATCACCTCTCTATTGATTCACTGAGGGTGCAAGTTTGTTCCAGTCTTTAAACTAGCAAGACGAGTTCTTTAGCTTAGCCTGTAGCAGTTTGTGCTCTCAACTCTTAAAATCCATTTAGCATTGGGGGACACTGTGCAAAACTCTTAGAAACATAGGATTTTTTACTCTGCATCTGACTGAGTGTGACATCAAATTTCATACAATATCATACATTTCACACCGCTTAGTGTACAGCAACATGTAAGGAGAAAGACTGAGAACTCGAGACTCCTCGCAGCTTGACGAGCACGCTTTTGCAGTCCTTCCTGTCAATGTGAATCAAGTATGCAGTGACAGACTCGCACAACTAGAATATCTAAACTGCCTAAATACAAATGAATTACATATATGCATGTCCGTCTACTGTGCATCTATGTATATATTTTTATGTACACATATGTAGGTTTTACTGGCAACAATGTTTTTATTTTCCCAGGTTATCAGTTTTTCCCTTCAACTAATCCAAAGTGTAAATACTAATGGTATCTTGCACAGTCTGTCTCACTCTGTCTCTATGTTCAAAATATTTCAGTGAAAAATAAGGAATTTCCAAGGTAGAAATTTCCATGAGAAATCCTCTTTTTTAGTTGATGAGTTTGTTGAATCTTAATTTTTGATTTTTGGGGTAAACCATTGTTTCCTGGTGAAGAGGGACCAAAAGGGGTTTTTACCTCATTAATGCCTTAATACCAGCTGATGCAGAATGTACATTACAGGTCACATTTTCTTTTTTACAGTCCCGTGATTATACGGCTGGTACACTCTGGGCTGCCTGCCTTCCCACGCTGAGTCCAGTTTGCCTGTCTCGTTAGCAGTTATGTACACCTCAATGCTTGTTGCCTGAGGAATTTAACAAATCTGTGCCTGAGATAGTAAGTGCTCTTGATGCTCAGGGGTTAGTAATTTCAAATATGCCAGGGTTCATTGCCTAAGGAATATGCAGGGAAGTTCTGACTGAAATAGTAATTTTTTTTTTTTTTTCCTTCTGTGTGAACCCTTCAATGCTTTATCAAAACCTCCAGCTCTTCATATTTTATCATTTCCTCAAAGACAGCTGACCTTTTTTTTTCCTGCTGACTAATCTTGAATGAGCATGGCTGTTGGGCAGTAAAAGAACTGCTCTGGCAAGTCACTGAGTGGGTCTTTGTGCAGGTCATTAGCAGGCTGGGTACCTCCTGAGGAGCCTGAAACCTACTAGCCTGCCAACGGCACTGTTGGTTCAGATAAGCAAGTTCCATGATTTTTGCTAGTTTTCTGTTAAGTGGAGTTTAACAATATTTCTTGAAGAAAACAATGCTTTGAGAACACTAAAAGCAAGATTACATGATGATTGTGTGAATTTAATACTTTCCCACTCGCCAGCAGCCTGGCCCTAGTTCATACTGAGGGTGAACTAGAGCCTAGTGCTCTGCCTCACCTTGTCTGCATCCTTGGTGCTTTAACCGAATTGGTCTTACACCCCCTCCTCTATCAAGAAGTATATTCCCTGAAGTAAGGCTGAGCCCGGGGCAGTCTGTAGCAGAAGGGCTGTAATGGGGAGAAGTTTCACCGGACATTACAAACCTCTGCTTTGTCCTGACTCTGTCATGTCCACTCTTGTTTTCATTATGAGTGTGTAGTATTCAAAAACAGATTCATTGTCGGGAACCCACACCTTCTGAACTCAAAAACTACAAAGAAGCCTGAGGTGACAGAATCAGCAAAGACTGCACCTCCAAGATGTATCATGTGGTGCATCAAAACATGCCTCAGTCCACATCACAAGTGGCCTCACTCTGTTACCCTTATCCCCAAGCAACTGCCTAGCATTCAGGCTGTGACTCTTCTCCTTCTTCCAGGCCTGTATGTCCTTGCTAAATCTTTACAAAGTCATAATCATTAGGTGATTAATTGTTGCTGGTATAAATCATAATCTTAGCTACTTGTTTCCAGGCTTTAAAAGGAAAAAATCCTCTACTGTTGTGGTTTTTTCTTTTTTTTTTTTTTTTCT
>WHYT01015609.1:140848-156092 GCA_009806455.1 Tetrax tetrax | reverse complement strand
GCCCCTTCAAGGGCACTGCTTTCCCAGCGAGAGGAGCGATCTGTAACAGCGTCGGCAGCGTCTGCGGGTCCGTGCACCCTTCCTTCCCGACCACAGGTAGCAAAGCTTTCCCCCCAGAATTCAGTCAGCTCCACGTCTGCCTCGTGGTCCCTTCCGGGAGAACTACAAAACCTGAAACCGTCCAGTCTCACACGTCTAACTTCATCCCTGACAAAATCTAAACCGATGTCAGAGGATGACGGGGTGAGCGCATGCGGTGGCAGTGAGTGGATTAAAGTGTCACCAACCTCCCCGTCAGGCCTGGTGATTCACTCGTGTGCCATAGCACACTTGTGATTTGTCTTCAAGGGAGTGCTTTGCGATACTGTGGTCTGTGAATGCATGGAGATAAATCCTCAGTGCAAACAGTTTGGTAATCATCAATAGGGACACAGGTTCTGAGTTCAGTTCCTAAGGTAGCATCATGTTGGGAAATTTGACCTTCAGGCATCACTTCCTCACCTTGTGCTCTTGCTTTTGTTCTGCCTTTTATCTGCCTTGTCTGCTGCAGCATGCAGGTACTGCTCAGGGTAGAAGCTGATTGCTAATTAGTGTATCTGCACAATAGTTACACAATGCCTGGCACACTCGCTACTTTTGAACTATAAAATATTCAGCAATAGGGTAATGGGCAAAACTAAACTAAAATAATTAATTTTATGGATTTGTCTTATTGGTGGCTGTTGACTAATTGTGTTCTTTGAATGTGAAACTTGTGGAACACAATTTTAGTGATTTCATCTGGCACTTTCAGCTCTGTTTTAAATGGACTGTGTCTACAAGCAAGCTGTTTACACATGCTCTGGAAATGGAATGAGTGCTTATAGAGTGTTTCGGTATCTAAACTCAGAGGGAGAAACGTCTCATTGAGGGGTTAATATACTGGTGTAAATGAAAGTCATCAAGGATGAATGTAGGGAAAAGCAACTGTTGTTAGGAAAACCCTTTCCATGCCCTAGTATTTCGAGATCTTGGGTTTTTTTTTTAGAATATGTGACTGTCCAAAATGAGATTAAGGTAGTTGTCTGTGGAAGACATTGCACTGTATCATATGAGCATTTTCAATGGATTAAGTGAAATATGGCTGAGATATTTTATTCTTCTCAAGTTAAGCAGACTGTATGAGTTTTGAGAAATAATACTTGAAAAAAAGGCATTTCACACACATGTATTATCTCTGATGTTGTTTTTCTCAGGGGTTCTAGAGATATTTGAATTCTGAATTATCCACCCAGCTAATTAATTTCATTTAGGGACAAATAATTTATTTTGAATAAACATTCTTGTCCTGGATGTATATGTGTATGTCTACTCCTACATTTTTACTGTCTAATCGTAGAAGAGGCTAAAGAATTTATGTAAACGTGTGTGAGTGGGAGGCATCAATTGTCAGATGAAGCGGTTGAGTCCAGAGTACAATTGTGTAGAAACATCTGTTTTTATATGAGTTGGATGACACACTGAGCCTGGCTGGTGAAAAACATTTTCAAGTAATTTATTTCCTGTCTTTAAATGGTAAACATTTCTTTCAAGGCTTTGCTTATAGTGGAGGTCTGTTCCACCCTGAGTCCACCACTGATGAAGAGATTTTCTGTTAGTTATTGCGGAGCTGCAGCAGAGTAGAGGAGATTTGGTAGGGCTGGATTTGTTTCAGAGATTTACAAAATTCTGATTTTTGAATGTGCTTTTTTTTTTTATGAGTGCATGTACATGATAGAAAGCATATGGAAGTAGGGAAACATTTTGTAGGAAAGATCTTAATCAGAGCTATGCCATTGCAGTAAGGCATTTTTGTTTCCTTATTATAATAATGTCTGTTATTGCTAGAACAAGATTTCCTGAATTAAGCAGTCACAAATTCCAAAGGCTTGAGCTGAGTCTAAACCTGTGGGACAGAGACAAACTGATTCCTTGAATTTTCCCCGAGCCACGGAGAGGAGCAACCATGGAGAGGTTGTAATTCACAGGGGTAACAAGAAGCCTGCTCTGTGCTGCCCTAGAGATGGAGTTATCAACAATAATCTGATCCCCATCAGGTTTATGAGGAAGCTGTACCTTTCTGCTGAATTGAAGTTAGGATGTTTATATGAAAAGGTAGCTTTTTATTCAGATCCCGTACGTGTTCAGTCAGTCGTCGCTGATCAGGTTCTCTTTGTTCCCCTTAAGCTTCTTTTAGGTGCCCTGAGGCAGTGCCAGTGAACTGGGCAGCTAATCTGGGGTGGATGCTCCAGCGTAGTCACTTGTCCTGCCTTGGGCCCTGCAGCTGGTGCAGGAGACACAGCTGGAGGGCCTCTCCCTGCATCTCCTTTGATGGTACAGTAGGATCACAGCCAGTCCCCAGCTGCCTTCACCACAAGCAGCCTTCAGCCTTCTTTGCAACAGCAGGTAACGAACTATGCTGCCTCCCACCCTAATCAGATCGCTCCCCTGTGTGCCACCTGGCTTGCTCTTACACCTTTGCCACAAGAAGCCAGGTGACGTCTGCAAGGGGAGAGGGCGGAGTGGGGCCAGGTCACACGCTGGTGTCCTCATCCAAAACCTGTGCTGGGGCTGCTGGCCCAGAAACAAACGATGTGAGGTTGTACTTACTGCTGGGAAGGGTCTTCCCTCTCTGGGGCAAAGGAGTAGATAAACTGGGAGCATTTCATTTTATGCATCTGTATCACTGTTGGAGTGTGTTTGTTGCATACTAGCAGTGGAAGTCTTAACCAAAACCAAAAGAAGTTTAATCATAAGCCTAGTCACCTATTGAGAGGCTTAATCTGTTGTTAATATTACTTCAGTCCTCAATAGTGAAGATCAAGCCTTTGTGTTACAACTGAAATTTTGTTTATTTGTAATCATTAGTTTTCTTAGATTTAATGTAAAAATCATTGCCTCAAAAATAATCCTTTTCTGGGTTTCTGACTACTAATTTTAAGCAGCACTTCAGTACCTGACAAGGGGAGCACTTGATGTTAATTATTTTTTGATGTGAGCATGATCACGTACAAAATGTGCTTTCATGCACAAACAGTCTTCTGTGTGAGTTTATGTTTTTGAAATGTGAACCTGAGCAGGGAACAAAATAAAGCTTCACAATCTTCAGAGTTGTTATAATCTGCTTGTCATAGAACAAAGTACCTTGTCATCTCCCACTACGTGGCTCTTCCATATAACTGTTGCTTTGCATAATTTTCTCTGTTACACTTCATTGATTACATTACTTCAAAATTGTTATTTATCCAGCCCAACAGTTGTTTCAAGAAGAAAAGGTAAATATTATGGGCTAAACTCTATTGTAGATTCTTATAAACAAAGCTCTCAGAGTACTAAACCCAAACCCAAACATTTGTGACACTGGTGACCCCTGGAATAAAACAGAACTAGGTTCTAGATCAAGCCAGATGAATAAAGTTGGACTAGAAGAAGAGTTTTTATCCTTGCTAAGCTGCCACCTAAAACATGCAGATCTGGAGGATATTTAATGAACTGAATTTCCTCCTTTGGCTGGAATAGTTTTGGCATACATATCTGAAGAGCTATTTAGCTACAAGGGAGCTAACCAGTGGTTTGAGATTATGCACATCTGTCAGCTATATCAGAGATGTAAAGGCTAAACCCAGCATTTGGAGGCAACATGTGGATCCATGAATTTTAAGAAAGACTGTGTCTAGACATTGATAAGCAGTTTTCTTATGTACAAATGCTTTAGAACCGTATATAATTGTTCTCTTTGGAGTAATAGCTTACAGAAAACTATTGTTAGGAAGATGGAAGAAATGTTTTATGCCAGTGACCTTAAATTGTAGTCCAGGGATTTAGTTGTGTTTTCAAGTTATTTATGCCATGAAAGTAATGAGTATCTCTTTTGAAATAAATATATAATATCGGAAAATGACACTTTTCCTTATAAAAAAAGAAAGTAATTGATTTGCAAAAACTGTAGACATGCTATTCTTTTGTAAATACAACGCAGGTCATAATGCTTAGTTTTATTGTATTGTTACTCTTTGTGTATTTTCTGACTTCAAATATATTAGCAGGATGAATCAAACAGGAGAAGGAAGAACTATATACACATGTGTGCATGTGCCGTTCAGCCAGTACGTGCCATTTTTTTTTTAAAGTACATGCTTTTAATTTCAAAATTATGAAATACTGCAGAGAAATTGTAAGCCTACAAGTCATCTACAGCAATTGAAATTCTGGTTAATACATTCCCAAATAATTTTTTTTCTGGCACAGAAGGTAACATCATAACTTCAGATCTCCTTCCCGTCCATTGCTGGCTGTTCCTGGGTGTGGGAAGAGGTAATGATTAGCTAAGATAAAACTAGTTGTTCACAACATCTTGTGGAAATCTTGTTGTTATTAATGATAAAAATGGCTTTGGGATAAACTGAAGATTTTTGTGGGAAAATGCCTGTTTCGTCAAGGTTGGTTTTTTTTTTTTTACATTAGCTATACATGCATTTATATAATTGATGTTTGCAGTGCTATATATTTCTTTTGTTTTCATTCTTATACACATTAAGGCTATGAGAATGTCACAAATGCAAGACAGCAGACATTACCACGAGAATTTGTAAACGGCAACATTCTTTGAGAGCACAGAGCATCTATGTTTGTGCAGTTCTTAGATATTGTCGTGTCATTTCAGCCTTTCCACATGGTTCTTTATTTTTCTATGACACTTTCAATGGATTTTGAGTGCACAATAAGCACATTTGTATCAGTCTTCATTCTGCTACTAAAAGGACCTTTGTGTTTACGATGTGTTTCCTTGCCCTAATCACCGAGGTCGGTTTAGGAAAGAACACATGAAAATTGAGTGTTTCCCATGCTCCCCGATTTACTTGGAGTTAAGCAGAGTTTTACTATTTCTGCTTTTACTTTTATTTGGAATTGGACAAAGATTATTTATGTCAGAAAAGGTACAAACACATAGGAAGACCAGAAGAGATTACAACTAGAATAAATTAGAAGACCAAATGTTGGAACTGATGTCAAAGCTCACGTGTTGTGATAACTTCTAATTCAGCTGATCCCTCTTGCCCAAGGTATTTGCTCTTAATTTGTCAAATTGTATCAGCCCTTCAAGTGACTTTGCAGCATCCTGCCCTTCCACCTTGCCTAATAAATTAATTGGTGGCTGTTAATGATAGTGTGTGTTGTAAGGTAAACCTATTCTTTATGTTCCCATTGATCTTATGTTGGAAGGAGAAAGGAGAATACTTCCTGAAGGCTTTGAATCTTGGAACATCAAGAATGTCAACCAATACCTTTCCAAATGCTTTTGCAGTAGTGTGAAAATGTACAAGAAGTAAAGTTTTTCTTTGCAACTAATGGATATTGGAGGGTTTGAAAGTTAAGCAACTTTGGCATGCTCACTTTAAATTTTTGCTTAAATTCAGTAGCCTAAACCTCTGGCCATTCAACTCTGCATTTCACTGTGCGGTTAGCATCTGACAGAGGCAGAGGACTGTACATTCAACACATCTAATTAGTATATTTAAGCCTCTATTTTCCAAGGTTTTTGTGAATTCTTTTTGCATAAAAATATCAAACTCCAAAAGGCTTACTCTGATCGATATTTCCATAAAGATTGAAGAATCACAGGAGTATAACAATGACTTTCCACATCAGCTAACCATTGTGTTCTCCATACATATTGTTCCCTTTACCACTTTACATATGTTTTTCTGTTTTGATTGACTTAGTGGCGCACATTTCCTGTCCTTGTCAGCCTCCTCATCTGACACTTCCTTGGGTTTCTCTATCCAGTGAGTTTATGTGCGCTTCTTATCCTAGTCTGTTCTGGCAGTGGGAACATGATCAGCTGCCATTTACTCTTACAGGGTAATTGCATCTTAGTTGTCAGATGTTCTGTGTGCTCACATGAGAGCCATTGCAGGTGGGATTTAGTGGGGTAATGAGTGAGTCAGGTGGAATCCCTAACTGCTTTGAAGGCGAAGACCTTGTTATCTTCTGCTTCCAAAGCCATGGTATATGTAATAATAGAATTTCTCTGTTTTCAGCCCTGGGAATTCTGATGAGTCTTTTTAGGCTTTGGAGCTGGACTAATCCAGATGCTTCTCAAATTTTCACTAATATGCAATCCACTTTTGCTGGTTCTGTGCTAGATTTGTCAGCTGTCTGGCTTTGATTTAGGCAGTTCAAGTTTCAGGGCATTTTCATGCCCGTGGCTTAGAGTGTGACAGGGGTCTTTTACAGCCAAGAGACTCAGTCTCTGTATATGAAAAGCAGCTCTTGGGCTTTTTTGGACTGCAGTGATGAGATGCGTAAGATAGCTCTCACTGCAGACATGAAAGAACTGAGGCTGCCCCTGCAGCATGCTGAGGGTGGGAGTGTTGCTGTGCATGTGTGGGTCCTGACTCTCTGCAAGAAAGGATGCTACAGACAAACTATATAGGTATATTCTGAAAAAAATAGTGGTACGAATACAGTGGAAACCTTAGTCTTTAGAATGCTTTGTTCTGAAAACTAAACTTAGAGCTCCTTTAGGATGTAGGACTCCTAAATCTGCAGCATGTTTGCCAGGTACCAAATTCTCTGTGCCTTCTTCATTCTGTTGTTTATTAGTCATTTGCAATAGCTTGCAAATATACTTCCATTATAATTTGGAAGGGCGAAAGAATTTACTTATGTGGCTAATATCTCTACCAGGCTGGTAATATTTTGACAAGCAGTTGATTTTTTTTTTTTTTTTGCCTCAAATTACTGTTTGTTGAAATCAGAACTTAATGTCCGGTTTTGATTAATTTCCCAACATAAGAAATTGTTAGAAAAAAATTTTTAGTCAAAATACCTGCCATTTTAAAATTGAAGATATTTTAGGGTTTTTAATTTAAAACGTTTTTAAAAATGAATTTATAATAAATAAAATTTTAAAAGATAAAATATATCTAACTAAAATCCAATGATTTTACCTGGAGACTACTTTTTATGTGGATAGATAATCTGCTCAAGCAAACGCTGAGATTTTTGTTGTCATTCTACTAATGACAGTCACATTTTAGAATCCTTCAAAATTCACAGAGCTTCTATCTCTGCTACTTATCTCTACAAACACCATTTCAGTGTAATGTACGTAGACTGATGTGTCAGCCCTCCTGCTCATAACAGGGAAGGTTCACTGACACACGTTTGAAATGTCTGTCCCGTCGTGTTTCCCTCTGCCACAGTAGAATGGTGGTATGAAAGCTTTGCAGAAAAATGTTTCACATAAACAGGGTATGGGAGTGAGAGCTATTCAAATAATATGCAGCTTCAGCTCTTGATCCCTTCAGTGCAACTACTAGTTGAGTGTTAATTAACGAGGTTTGCTCTGGTAACTGATGAGAAATGCATCTGTACTGATGGACAAACTGGACCGTGAGCAAATCTGGAACACCTTGGAGCTGGCAGAAGTAGCAGTACTCAGTCGCTACCAACAACAATCAGTTTTGAACTTATTATCTGGAATGAAAAGAGTTCTGAGCTCACTACTAACCTTGTGGGCCATCTTGCCTGCTTTCTGAAGATTTCAGACTAAAGAACAATTTGACCTGAAAGCAGTGTCCTTTCATTACTGCTGTTTGATTTATCGGCTGCCTTTGAAACTGTCAACCAAAGCGATGGCTTTCGGCACCTTGCAGGAATCTTGGGCTTGCTCAGGACTTGAGTCCTCTATGTTTACTTTTTGTGAGTGGCACTGGCTGCTCTTAACAATCCTCTGACCTTGTCAAGCATGAGTTTTCTCTGAATCCTCTGGAAAATTTCTAGATTTTCAGATGTGGTGTTTGCTACATTTTCAGTGAACCGATGCTGTTAAACAAAGGATATACAACTTTACCCCTTTCTATTTGGTTGAGACTCTCTGCCTTACATCCAAATGCTTGTCCTCTACATTTCAGCATTTTCCAAAACAGATTTTATGCTAATTTGCTCTCCCATTTTTTCTTATGAGGAGCTTTTGAGGAAAACCTCTGTTTTTTAGTTTACATGGTTAAAATTCGCAAGATGCTTTTCAGTCAGCTGTTAGTTCTGCAACAAGCTTTAATAAGAAAATAAAAGATGTTTTCTAGCATCTCAGAATGTCACACAGGAAAAATAGATATGAACCTGTGATCGGCGTCAGGCCTGAGCTTCCAGTGAGTGGTGTGGGAGCTGCTGCTGTTACACATATTGTGCTGCTGCAGAAGTGGGAGGAGATGAAACTTCTGCCATTTCTATGGCATCACTCAGCAAGGTGTAAATGAAGTATGAAATAAAAACTCTCAGCCCACTCAGTGCACCGACAGAAAAAAAAGATAGTGCTTTCTACTTGCTGCTGTGATATGCTGTTTGCTGTCATATTAACCTTACAGAGTGCCAGAATGCTCCTTCAGTTTTACAATCTCAGGTCAAAAGAGAAACGATTTCTTGTTAGGTCTCCTCCTTTTTCTCTCTTTCCACCAACATGCTCTTGCATGTCAAAGTTGGTGATGCAGAGCAGAGCGGGAGTGAGGTGAAAAGACTGACAAGAGGATCCTGTTCTGAGAGAAAGAAATGGTGTGAGTCAGTAGGCACAGTTTGCAATGAACTTCAGGGTAAAAATAATAAAACAGTGTACACTGGATGCAGCTTCAGATTCAGAAACATTTGTTGTCTTCATTTTATTGAGTTGGAGATCATCTAGGTGATTTGGAGGGAAGGAACCATAGGTGGTAATGTATCTATGCTATGTTTAAATTCATTAGCACCAGGGAGTCTGTTTGTGTTGCTAGGTAGCTTATTTGGTGTGGTAGAAGTCTTTGGATGGAAATGTTTTTCAGCCCCAGATTTGCCCCTAGGTCTTGCCCTCATAGCTTAACAAATCCTAGCTACCTAGCTACATAGCTACCTAAATCCTTGCGGGATCCCACTCATTATTTTTTAAGCCATAAATAAGTCTCCTGGCAGCCTCCTTTTTATTTGGCTGGAAATGTTCAGCTGTTGAAGCCTCTAAGCTAGATCCTAAGCTGGTGTAAATAATGTAGCTTCACTGATGTCAATAAAATCAGGCCAATGTATACCAGCTGAAACTCTGTCCCTTCAGACACAAGTCAGCTTCTAATCTCCATGCCATTCACACAGAGGCATATATTTCCCTCTGTTTTTCTAATCCTTGTGTGTCCTTTGTAGAACTACGTGATTTGTGCTGCAAACAGTGCTGAGAAATAGGATGAAGTGAGATGGATGCTGGTTTAAAATGCCAGACACCTGGCCCCCTACCTTGTTCTGCCCAAGACCTCTGTGTGGCAGCACAATTATTTCTCTCTTTGTGTCCGCACTGTTCTCCTTTTATTTGCCAGTCTTATGGAAGTGTGGGGATAAAGCTGGTAAACACCGAGACACTGCAGTAACAGGAGCTGCAGTATAGATTGGCAGATAATGTCTCAAAAAATCCTGCCGATGGTCAGAGAGGGGCGTCCAATAAAGCCACAGTGAACTGAGCACGAGCTGAAAAATGCAGCTAACTGGGCAGCAGCAGCCTGCAAACTGCTCAGCTACTGGGCTGTTCTGTAAAGGAAGGGTCGTGTGTGATTGGACTTTGGTGCACAGTGGGGTCCCCTCTGGTTACAGTGACCACAGAGGGGGCACGGGCTCCTACTGCAATCTGTCTGCAAGGCTGTGCAGGAGGAATGGGAGTGTGTCGCACACACATATTCAGGGTGATTCAGCCTATGTATCTGAGAGCTCTGGAAAGGCAGGATAAATTCCAGCAGGAGGGGTTTATAGAAATGCTGTTCTGATTAAAGTAGGAAGCATAAATATAAGAAATTACAACCTGCTCCATCCTGCAACACTTGCCAGTGATGACATGTCCATAGGGAAGGCTTTGTGATAAGAAATCAAAACAGCAAGATTCAAAGAAAACCAGACACCTTTGTAGAGTCACAAAGGAAATTGGGTCATTAAAACTCACTCCAGGCTTTTTAGGGCCATGGGGAAGACCAGGATAGCCTTCATGTAACATTTGTATTAAGTCCTAAGAAGGCCAATAACCCCTTTGGTACATGAAAATAAATGTCACCCCCCTTGAAAAAAGTTGCAACACAATCAGGCAAACACAAATTTGGAAGATCATTTGAAAACAGGGCAGCAGAGGTCTTGGACTGGTTAGTGGAGCTATACATATGTCATAAAGCTTAATTTGTTGGAGAACTGTAGCAGAGAGAATTTTCTCTGTTTCTGCCCTGTAGTAAATTCTAAGTAAAAGAAAGCTTCCTTATTGTTACAAATTGAGAGGGTAGTGGAAACAAGACTTACACTACTGCACATGAAAGTCAGATAGAGGAGCAGTGTGTTAGATAGGTTAATAAAATCTCAGCCTAATCAGATAATAAGTACCACAATATAAATTTCTTTCCTCTAGAACAAAAAAAATGTCTGTTAAACCATGTTTCAAATGTACCTTATAAGGGATCAACATAGAGCAGGACTTAGATTAATTGTGTCTGTATTTGTTTGGTCATGAAAGTATTGCAGTGTAATATGTAAGTTCTGGTTCTGCACATTTTGAAAATAATGCCACAATGCTCTTCTAAGCAAGTTCTAAAACTATAAAACAGTTGCATAAAGATGGGTCCTTGATGATCTTACTCTTTATTTATAGTTTCTAAATGTATGCTTACAAAACCAAGAGGTATACATTCACTCACTTAATTTATAGCTGACTGTGTTATTTCAGAATTGTCTTTGAAATTATTATAGGCATATTTAATCCAAAGTGCTCATTTTAGTTTCTAGTGAAAAATAGCATTCTGATCTTATCCTAGGGAAAAGAATGAATAACAAACACAAGCTGTTGAAAACCTTTTTAAAAACAGAATTTTGTAATATTTATTATTGTTTTTATTACATTCATTTGTGTATTTTTTGTTTTTCTAAAAGAAATGAAACAGGTGGTAAAAAACAAACCAAAACACAAAAGATTCTGGATCATTTAAGTAAGTGAACTGCCAGGTAGCAAATGCAGTTTAATGTAGAAAAATGTAAACAATTCATCTGGGAGGAACAAATCAGTCTAAGGAATATGTACCAAATATGCAGTCATCCAGCATGCTGATTAGGAAAGAGATGGAATAGTTATAGAGAAATAACTGCAAACATGAATTCCAGTGCACTGTAGCATTAAGAATTTTGAACAATACATTAAGGAAGAGAAGGCAGCACAGCCATCATAGAAGCTGGATTGAAATTTCATTTAAAACAGGATTACTGTTTCTTGGATTTTTTTTCCTCAGTAGTTGAAAAGCAAAATAATTACTCAAAGCATTTTTCGTATCAGTGAAATATTTCCTTTAACTTTTGCAGGGAAATGCCTGGTTCTGGAGACTCTGCTCCCTTGAAAGGCTCTGCTCTAGTTAGAAAACAAATACCAAACCAGAAATTCCAAGCTAGACAGGTGCACGTGTCCGTGCACCTACTCCTGTGGGTATTGATGCTATCTTAAGCTTATGCTCCTATGAAACTGAGATGTAATGCAGAGAGTACTGCATTTAGTGATTAACTGCTTTGCATCTAAATTAGCTACCAGAATGGTCAAGAAATCACTTCTGTTTTTTTTCTCAGCCTGTGTCTCTGCCCAGCAGCTGCTTCACTGAGATCACAGGTAGCTGGGAAGGCAGGCTGGGTTGCAGGGGGTGTTGAGTTAAGCTCTTGGGTACCTTGAAGCAGTGCGCTGCTCCTGAGTATTAGGTGTTGTATTTATTGGTAATGTTGCAGAATACAGGCAACTGTGATACTGTGTGGATAGAGCCATTCACATGCCCTGCTCCCTTAGGCTCGCATCACGCAAAATATTTTTTCCATGTTTCCAGTGTAGCCATCTATATCTGCACTACCCCTATATTCCTATTTAAAAGCTTTCTGTGCTGTCTCCAGGCTTTTTTCTTCTATTGAACTAAAAAAAAAAGACAATTGGAAAAGTGTGATGCATCAGCACAGGGCAGCGTGTGTGTTTGCCTGTGTTTGTGCAGCTATGTGCAGCTTTGCGGGGAATGAAGCAGGTCCTCAATGGTGCTGTGCACTTCTCTCCCAGGACTCTGAAAAATATCCAGTGGCCAACGGCCATGTCGCAATTTAAGTGCTGCTGTACCATCTGTCTGCCCCATGAGAGGTCAATGGCCCTGAGCAGAGTGAGCGATATGGAGTACGTGCCTGTGTCAGCCCCTTCTGTTCACAGTGCAGTATTTTAGCTCTATCCTAATTTACATGGGCAATTTAACCTATCAGACAGTGAACGGGCATCCATGCCTCTCCGTCAGCATTGCAAGAAAGTCACAATGCCCGAAAGAGGGGTGAGCTGAGCAGTCATCAGTGGGAATATCTTATGCAGAAGCATGATGTCATGGGTATTTTTACGCATTGCTACCCAAGATGGGGGGTTACCTGGCAGCCACAGTAGCAGGGCTACGTGTATTCTGCAGCACACACAACACCCTGTGCCGAAAGCTGCGCTGCTGTAGAAAGGACATCAAAGCGATGCAGAAATCTGCAAGACTTCTGTGTGCTGCCACGCAAATGCAGCGTATCCTCAGGCTGTCTGCACAGTCCTACTTCCCAGCTTATACTTTTCTGACAAAACAGCACTCTCTTGCCATACAGAAGAGTCACTTTTTGGTAGATACGTGTGATGTGGTCTGCACATGTATCAGAATCTCTGTACTATTATACTGCTGTCATTTAACCTTATCTTTGAAATGGCAGAACTTTACATCATACGGGTGCTTCTTGCCGTCTATCACATCAACTCCCTGCTCAGCTAGATTGGAACCAGTGACCACATAGCCTGGTCTTATTTTCAAATAAATGCTTATTTATGTAGATCTGTGCTTTGAACATGCTTGTGAAGAACGAGGAGAAGAAAAACATCATCTGCTTTAAAGAAAACTCACTGCTGAGATCCTCACTCGAACACCCTTTGCCTGACTTCATGTAGAGGCCAGGGACCAGTAGATGGCAATCTCCTCCTGTCTCAGGAAGAGCAATGTTTTAATGCAGGGGCCCTTGTGTGCATCTTCCCTTTGCTCATTACGGTTTACTTGAAGGGCAAAAAGATCTGGAAATTGTAGGCAGCCTTTGTTAGGCTCAGAATGTCAGAATATGGCAAAGCAAAACTGAAGTTTTACTTCATGCAAATCCTAGCTGCTGGTATCTGTGAAAAGAAAAACAAGCTAACTTAATGGAATGAATTTGTATTAATCTTAAATACAGGAGAATGGGTTATTTTACAGCATCATTGTGCTTTTCCTCCTGTGTGCTGCTAATCTTTTAACACACTCCTTAGAAAAAAGAAAATGGCTATTTTTCCCATACCCCACATTTCCCTTTTTTTTTTTTTCAGTGTTTAAAATGGGAAGAAATAACGTGATCTTCAGCTGACTTAAAAGGGAGCCAAGGCACAAAAGAAAAGCATTTTTCTGCTATAGTGACAAATCTGCTATGCTAGAGTAATGTGTCCAAGCAGCAAAGTGAGAGTCTAGTTTAGCATTTGAATTGGAAAATGGATGGTATTAAGGCTATCACTGTGTAATTTTTATACATGTTTTTTTTATTGCAGAAGAGAAGATTAATGCTGCTAATTTCAGTTATGTGAAAACTCTGAGCTGATAAAGGACCTGAATTTTTTTTTTTAAAGCAAGTATTAACAGCCGAAAAAGGAATATTCCTATCCTGTGTTGGAAATAATTGTGTCAGTAATCTCACTGTATTGCTTTAAATGAGTCTGCATCGTTTCATGCCGTATCGTACTGCAGGCATTTGATCATCCATAATATAATGATGGGATGATGAAAAAGAAGGCTAAATTAATATCCTGGATATACCGACACTGGTAACAATATAAGAAGGTTTCTCTAGGAATGTAGGATTTTCTGTACTATCCTTAAATGTAATTCTTGATATGCTGTCCATCTGGTACCCTCTAACAGTAGATTGCAGTCCTGATGTGTCCGTCACCTTACGTATTAGTACTCAGCTGAGTAGCATAGGCATACTTTTATGATCCCTTTCAATAGGCAGAGAAATTAAATGTAACCTGCATCAGTGCCTTGTCCTGTAGGATAAAAGATGAAAGGGCTTTCATCTGTGCTAGCTATGCAAAACCTGAATGGAAGAGAAGTAGTCCTCCCACTGCAGAGCTGGAGATCTGGAGGTTCATGTGAACATGCATGGCAAGTTAGCTGAGGTAGTGGGGGGTGGCTTAAAGTGAGTGTTAGGGGCAAGGCTGACTCTTGCTCTTTCTTTTTCTCTATTGAAAGGGTTTTCATCTGGTAATGTAGATATGGTATGATCTGTAAAAGTTGGCACAGAAAGCCTTTATGAGAAACCTTGACTCTAACCAGACACTACAACATGAATAACCTACTGCAGCTTACAGATACTCCTCCGTTTTAGAGGCAGTCAACTTTTCTTTATATATGAAAACTAAAGGGGGGAGGAATCCAAGCGATGCTCATAGCAACACTATTTTGCGTAAATTGTAAATGATGGACATGCCACAACAGAAAAAAATAAAACTGTCTTGAATTAGAAGGAGTGAAAAGAAAAGAAATAGGCTTGTTTGGTGGGTAGAAGGAACTGATTTATGAGGAAAAATTATAAAAACGTAGATTTTCTAAACAATAACTGACACAAGTGGTTGAGTAGGTGCAAATCTATTTCTGAAAATGCAGGATTCTAAGCACAAAAGAAATTGCTGGAATTATTTTTTTTGTGATAGAAAGGAGTATCTTCTGTAATTACATTAAATAAGGAAAAGAAATTAAAATTTCCATTTCTGCAAGAACCTTTATGTTGTAAAACAACTTCCAAAGGAATAATATACCTCCACTGCTTGAAACAGCTAAACGTTCATTAAATATTGTAAAATGGAAATGTATAAGTATTTTTGATCTTCAGCTGGTGTGGTTAAAGGACAAAAAACATGCAAGTCCTACATGCAATTTCTTCTCATTCAGAGTGGGCTGAATGGCTATTTACACAATGGTGGCAGAAAGAGAAAAGTGTTTTCATTGCCTACAGTCAAAGTCTATTAGGGTGCCTGTATTCAGCACCTCAGTTCTGCATGTTCTCTGTGGTGTATGGCCTATGCCTAGTGGGTGATTAGAGGTACCCAAATTAGGCTAGGCTTAATTTAAGTGAAGTGTTCTGAATCACTCTTTAAAAGCATCTGTTTTTTTGTTTTTTTTTTTTT
>WHYT01015609.1:66087-128562 GCA_009806455.1 Tetrax tetrax | reverse complement strand
TTTTTTAGAGTTTTTTTTTTTTTTTTTTTTTTTTTTTTTTTGTCCAGTGGTTATATAGGGAACCTGCACTCCTTTGAGGCTTAAGTTTGAGTCTTAAATTTATAGGTAGCACCTCACTATGTATCTGAATGTATGTGTGTGCTTTTGAAGCATTTGACCTCTTCTCCAGAGACAGTCACAAAATTTCATTTTATTTAAAAGCAGTAAACAAGGCTACAATTCAAAATTCTCTTTTTCCTCAGCTGTTGGGGTGATTTTACACCACATTATGTTCATGCAAATGACTATAGAAGGTGCAAAGATTAAAAAAAAAAAAGTTGTCTTATCTTCTTCTACAATTGTGAATATTTTTATAGCAGTGATTTGTTTTTTTTTCTCTCTCTGGTAAACAGGGACTGAGAAATCCGGGGCTCCCATACTGGTTTCAGGGCTGGACTTCACTGCAAGGGTTTTCATCAGCCTTTCTTGGTCCAAAATTTTTGAAATACTACATAAAATGAAGCTTCTCTTTTCTGACAAAGAACTAGGGATGGCACCGCATGCCTTTCTGGTATGCTAATCACTTTTGGATCTCATCACACAGTGATAAAAATTTGCCCAGCTGGATAAAACTTGTCCATGGATTGTTTCATTCCATCAGCCCTGCCACGCATGCTGTGACATAAATGTTACCAGAGTACTTTTGGGGGAATTTTCTTTGCTAGAACTTTAGATTCAGAATAAAGTATTTCCAACTATATTATCATTGACATTTGCAGAAGAATTCTCAGAACTGCAGTTCCTCTTGGTTCTATATCAAACCCACATTTTATGGGGCTGCCATCCAGTTAAGGATATTCTGGTGCAGCAAAATAAGCTAAGCTGGTTGGGTGGCATTGTTTCACTGCAGAGTTCTTTAGAGCTTAAATATCTGCTAAGAAGAAAATTAAAGGATCTTAATAAAGTACAGCAAGTAAAGTAGCTACCGTGCAAATTCAGTAGTGTTGGAATGATGTGCCTGAATTTTAATACTTATCAGTACTTTGCGTTTATGCAGTAGGAAATTATTTTGATTTTTTTTTTTTATCCTTGATTTTGCTTGAATTCATTTCCAGACCCTTAGCAATAGACATCTAGTACAACCATGGAGCTGCTGTCTGTAAGAACCAAACTTTCAGAACCCAGCATGTTATGATCAAATACTTCTTTCATGAGCAGAGGAAGTGCACCTGAGGTATACATACACATACGTATATATGAAGTCAAAAACTTATTGTTAGATAACTGAAATTTAAGAATCTAACAATTATTAGCCCAGATCTATTTATTACAGCAAAAGCAGGAATAAGACGAGAGTTAAAATTGTTACATGTGCACTCAGTTTCTGCCCCTATTCCTGGTGTTATACTCACCTTTCCTCTGCACCTCTGGTCCTAATGTCAGTGTTTTTATACTGATGGGGAGGACTGGGGAGTATTACAATTAGTTGTCAGTACCTGAGTCCTTCACTGAGAGGGACAGGATGCTCATATTAGTGATTTCTTCCTCCTCGCTGTAGGATCCACTTGGATCTTTTTATGTGTTAGCTAACATGCCTGTACATCTTGGTCTTATCTTTGTAGTTAATCACAATTTACTGTATCTGGTACCTCTTACATACTTCAGATAGTATTTCTTTGTACTCTTTTTACCCCTAAGCTCAGTTCTGGCCATCTCCAGGTATACATTTCTTGAATGGACTGCTGAGGAGTTGTTTACAGCTGTGGGGCCTCCAGGGCCAGACTGTGCCCCATCTTTTATCATCCCATGCCTGTGCTCCTCCACATGGTATCACCTGTCTTAAGACCTCTTAAGACCTCTATTTACATGTCGGGCTTGTATTTACTGTGCTACATTGTTATGCTAGGTTTATAAAGCTATGGTGATACCATACCAAGATAAACAAAAGTGAAACGAATTAACCGTAGACACCTGAACAATTAAAAATATTGCTGTTACAGCTAAACCAAGTAAAACAAAGCTGCAGGCAGGTCAGGAAAGCTCACACAGAGCAGGCCTGGCAAATGTCAGTCCTGAGGCTGTGCAAATTCAGTACAAAGATTATGGCTTTCTACCAGCAATGATAATAGTGTATTACAGAGTTACATGGTTGTAGGAAAACAGGTGGCACTGAGCAGATTCCTTGCACTGATATTCCCTAATGTTGAGGCTGTAATCTTTTGTGTTTGATTAGTTTAAGCCAACTTTCTGACAAACGACTGCACAGCTGGTGACCTGATACAATCAGAACTTAAATAATACAGGAAATAATATTGTGGCAGAATGACAATGATAAAAGATGTCTCTACACAGCGCATTCACACTCCGCAGGACAACTAGGTGGTGTTTTCCTTCTCAGTGATGCGGAAGAGACCTCCACAGCAGCTGTGGTAGAAGTTATCTATAGCCACTCAATCACAAGGGAAAATATTAAAATCAAAGCTTGAATCTTCCACTTAGGGAAATAAAAATCAGCTACAGTTAACAGTAATTCTCTGCAGTTCAACTTACACTGCATATGCACAGGTTTCGGGACAAAGGAGATGTTTATTGTTTTGATTTGGCAGCATTTTGGTTTTTAATCTATGTCTTGTAGTCTGATCCTCATGATAAGCTTACTTACTCTCAGCTGAGGACCTGTGGGGAAGGTTAACAAGGTCATATGTTACCTTTGAACTTTTGGAAAAGAAAGCTGCAGTGAAAATCACGAAAGGGAGAGACGGGGCTCTATAAGCTAAGATCTTGTTTATGCTACAGCAGAGAGACCTTTATTCTGATTCTCGCTCCCTTCACAGCTGTTTTATGTGACATGGGCAATGTACCTTGAGACCTTAGCTCTTATTATTCCACCACTGATCAGTGTGCTAAAAGTTACACTGCAGAAACTTGCATCCTATCTTTCTTCCTCTTATTTTTTTCCATCACCATGATACATGCAATTTTAATCTGTTTTTTTTGGTACAGCTTCAGCCAAGAGGAGTAGGGGATTGTCAGTGTTTTTGCAAAGGTGAACTCTATAACCTAGAGACTGAGCCTTCCTGTGGAAAGTGAGAAATGTTGTAAGACTTTTTCCACAGGGCTCGTGGGAGAACTCGAGCCATTTTCCCCCTTTCTAAACTAGCTCTCTACAACAATGTCTACAATGTTATTATTGTGTAAAAGCTGATATCATTCCCAGCTATGTTTTAAACAAAATCCTGAATATATTGGTAACTGCATTTTGTCTAGAGTTAGTAGTTATTAGGAAAGCTCGTGGAACATGTATGAGACGAGGCCTGTTAGAGAAATTAGCTGAAGAAAACCCAGTTATTGATATCTAAGTGGACTTATGTGTGCTGGTTAAATTATAGCAATTTTATTCTCAGCTAGAGGTGTAGTTCTTGGCATCTAAAAAAATTAAAATTCAAAATAACATGGTGTTCTGCAGTAACTGAGCAGTTTTTTAAAGAGTGAAGTCTCAAAGAAGATTGAGTTTACATAGTAAAGTATTATATTCCACTATGCAAAATGCCTAGTAACCTTAAAAAAACATTTTCTGATTCACATATAGATAACAGAGACAGACTTGTACAAGCAGCCAGGCAAAAGCAAAATGTCAAACTAGATACCTTCTAGCAATTTTTATTCCCTGGTATGGGTAGAGTTAAATAAAGAAAGGGAAAAGAATTAGAGTAAAGCAATCTGTTCTAGTAGAGAAAGTACAGGCTGGAGTGTGTCTCACTGCATTGCAGGTTGCCCAAAAGGAAGTATGTACAGTTTCCTTGGACAAAAATTCATCTACTAAGCCTTTTTTTTTTTTTTTCAGGGGAAAGGGTAGTGGCAGTTGGGGAGGGCAGTACAGGAAAGGGCAAATGAAGACTGAACATCAAGCTAAGAAGAAACTGCAAAGGGTAGAGAATTTTTTTTTAGGAAACCTGAAAACAAGGCTTTAAAAAGCACCTTGGTAGATTGAAGGTTACCCCGCTGAAAATGAGAAGATATGGGGCTGTCTCTAATTATTTCCTCTGCTTTTTATTCAACCAAAGCTAAAAAGATGACTGCCTTGTACTTCAGATGAGATTCTAAGAGCAAAACAACAAAATGACAAAGATGTGCAACACTTGAAAATTGAGCAAGTGTATTTTACACTACACCAGCACTTCTCAGGATGAAGGAAGCATATTTGTGAGTTACAATGCACAACCGCATCGAGTGTTAGAGTTCTTGCCCATCCCTCTAAAAACTCAGCCATCTTCTCTCCTTCAGCAAATTGCTAAGTGTTAAGATCAGTTACACTGTGTTTCTGTGGGTATTGTGAAGCGTGATATGTACATGAGAGTAACATTTTGTTTCCTTACTTAACTGTCACTGTTACATCCATAAGCTGAAAATAATACTTCAAGGACAGCTATTATTTATATAATGCCACTGTATTGCTGTTTCCTCAAATAAAAATTGTTATACGTGCATGTGCACCCATCCATTTGATTTTCACTTTATTTTACCTGAAAACCATCCAGAGAGGCTCAGTTCTTTATACAGTGAAAAAACGAAATTCTGAGTGATGGATTTACAGGGGCATTTATAGACATTAAGATGCAGATTTTCAATAATATCCAGTTATCTATTTTTTTTTTTTTAAATCTCAGCAAGCAGAGATTTGCATTTTTGGCAGATAAATACATTTTAAAATCTGTCCCCTGATTTATATTTGAAACACATATCATCACTTTCTACATGTACAATATTTCTGAATTTTCTCCTTCTTATATTTTGGACTCTCACATAACTGTTTTCCCTTTGGGTTACATGTACGGAGGCAAAGAAGTAAGAATTGTTGAAGTGTCTTTGGAATAATAGCAGGTCAGTGAATCACAGATATTAGAAGCTGAGAAAAAAGTCCTTTGGGTCACCTAGTCTGACCTTTGCATTCTGCAGTATTACTCATACAACATGCTTGCCAACCTCTTAATCTAACCTTCTTACAATGATTTGTAATTCTAAGTTGCTGAAGGTGGGACACACAACTACTTTCAACTTGAATTTTAGTGGGAAGATATAGGTATGTAGAAGAGTGCAGAAGTTTGCAATTTCAGCTTAGCAGTTCTCACTATGCTGTTTTAGACATTTGTTTTTGATTAGCAATACAAAAGTTATAATGTAATTTAAAAATATGAGAGTACTACTTTGGATGTAGTATGTTCAGATCTGTTTTTTGTTGGTAGAGAAATCCTATGGAGTCTCTGGACTGATTAAGAGTCCTGAAAAATGATGTAGTATAGCATAAACATGGGGAGGTGCCTGTGACATAACAAATCTCACTCTGATGTAAAAGGGAGTTGCAGTAATTTGCAGACAGCATCAAATTCCATATTACTCCCAGTGTTGAATGACAGTAGTACTTATTTTTGGATATTTATGTTTTCTTCATGAGAAAAGGAGGAGGATTGAGGTAAGCGGGGAAGTTAGAGATCATTAAACATATGGATATCCTGAATTTTACTGTAAATAATTTTTTAAAAATATCTCAGCTAAACTGTTTTTTTTTTTTTCTTTAGGTATAATTGTCTCTTTGATTTGCCATCCTTGATGTGATTTACAGGCTTAAGGCCAGAAAGGCATTATGATAGTCTTTTAGTCTGACCTCATGAGTAAAACAGACCATAGAATTTCATCCAGTGATTCCTTCAGAGGGGACAATTATTCTTTCCAGCTATATAAATGAATTATTTTCTTTCATTCAGTTTGAAAGCCTTGAAAATATTTATAGATTGTGATCTTACCCTTCCCTGCTTGAAGGGCTTTGCTTTTCAACACTACATAGAATTATGTCTTATTGGGTCTTTCATACTTTTTTTTTTCTCCTATCTTTATATTATCTGTAAGAGGTCTTCAGAAAGTGCTAGATTCACAACAAGCCCTGCTGAAGAGTTTCTCCCCCTCTTTCCTATAGGCCTCCTGAGGTACTAGAAGGCTACTATAAGGTCTGCCTGGAGCCTCCTCTTCCCCAGGCTGAACAGCCCCAACTCTCTCAGCCTGTCCTCTTAGGAGAGGTGCTCCAGCCCTCTCATCATCTTCATGGCACTCCTCTGGACCTTCTCCAGCTGGTCCATGTCCTTCATATGTTGGGGGACTCCAGAACTGGATGCAGTACTCCAGGTGGGGTCTCACCAGGGCAGAGTAGAGGGGGAGAATCACCTCCCTTGAGCTGCTGGACACACTCCTCTTGATACAGCCCAGGATGTGGCTGGCCTTCTGGGCCGCAAGAGTGCATTGCCAGCTCACGTTGAGCTTCTTGTCCACCAGCACTCCCAAGTCCTTCTCCTCAGGGCTGCTCTCGATCCATTCTCCGCTCAGCCTGTATTTGTGCCTGGGATTGGCACGACCCAGGTGCAGGACCTTGCACTTGGCCTGGTTGAACTTCATGAGGTTGGCATGGGCCCACCTCTCCAGCCTGTCAAGGTCCCTTTTGATGGCATCCCTTCCCTCCAGAGTGTTAATTTCCAGAGAGTTAGAGTTCTCTAAAATGCAGATACACAGAGACAGACAAAATGCCATGTCTCTAAGGGTTGCTCCTAATGACTAATCTTAATTCATAAATTCAGGCAACAGAATCTTTGTGAGTTTAGGAGTTTGAATTATCTTTATAATTGTTATAATATTTATAATAAATTATAATAGTTATAATCTAAATTAGAAATTACAATTGTTACAATAAATCATTCTGGTAGTTTATAATTGTCTCTGCAGGAGACTGTAGAAGCATAGTGTTTCTGAAAGAAAATGTGTTTGTTTTTATTTTGAGTGCAGACATATGCCCACAAGAGCCCATAATAACTCCTTGGAGATGGTACTAATGTGTGACTTAGTGAAGAAACGAATAAAATCAGCTGTTTTTTTTTTTCCCCCAGAAGTTGAATGCATATATTTCTGAAGAAATAGTTTCACAGGTTTAAATTTCAACTATCCAGAGAACTGTTGTACTTGTTATTTTCTAGCTGATGCAAGCACAAGAACATTGTGTCAAAATGCTACCACAGAAGTGAGCTCAAATTGGCAACCTACCTTGATTCTCACATTGGAAAACTGCCTGAAATGTGATTGAAATCAAAGACACACAATGCTGAAACACAGACCATTTTGTTGAAATACGTGATTTGAGTAGCTAAGTCTGTACACACCATGTCTGGCAGAAACCCATAAAAACAAGATATTCAAGCTACTTTTATATTTACAACTTATCTATTCTTCATGTATCTCATTTCAACAATATACATTTTATTCGTATCACAAATGTCTAATTCTACAAACAACATACCTTCTTTTGTTTTTCTTATTTTTACCTCTTTGCCTACATTTCTGTGAGGTACTGGTAATTTACTGCTGGTAATTTATAAAAATTAAGTTGGAGGAAGAGAACAGAGAGCAATCAGGTCATGTTCAGCCTGTTATCAAACGTGAACTGGAAATCAGAAAATTTTGGAGGGCAGAATGAAGGTTGTGCTGTATGGTCTATGGTTGTACTAATTTAATTCTGCTTTGTTTTGAAAAGAAGGGAACTGATCTTCGCTGGAGTTAGATAGATTAGATAAAATACAGAACTAGATGTTGATGGTTCTTCTGGAAGATGACATTGCTTGTGCCTGCATTACATGCCAGCAGCAGAAGAACCATGAGTAAGACAGGGATGATATGCAGTTGGTAGTTTCCTAATCAATTAACAGAGCTGAGAGCTCTGGAGGATCCAGGACATCTCAGAGCAGTGTTTTGAGGTTCTGCCAGCAGATGGTGATAAAAGATGAAGTAGGAGAGGAAAAAAAGCTGTCAGAGTGGATGTGATTGAAAGAAGGTAGCTGTTCTTTCTTCCTCCAGACTCATTCTGGCTCATGGTCTGGGACATGTAGTGCATTTAGAGGATGGCAGTCTGAGAACCCCATAGAGTTTAACTTTGTAACAGCTGCCACTTTGAGCCTATGAAATGTCATTGCAGACTCTGCTAAAGACCTAGAGTAAAAATATTAGAAAAGATGAAAGGAGTGCTGGAGATGGAAGGGGAACAGGGCAGTTGAAGGAATGTGTAGTTGAAAAAAACCCAGGGAATTCAAGCTGTAGAGATTAGCAAAGGGTGAAATAGTTTAGGATCAGGAAACTAGGGAAAGTGAGGAGAACGGAGTTTGTTAAGGACTTGGTTGCTTTGCATGCAGAAGGCTGGAAAATCTTTTGAAGTTTGTCTCCTGCTATTTGCAACATGTGTCACTTGCTTGGCAAATCGTTCAGAATACCGTAAAATGGTTGCAGTGTTCTCAAATTGCAGTCACAAACTCCTTTATTTTCTTACCTTTTTGCATTCCTATGCACTTCTACTTAAAGTTTGTTAGGGCAAAAATACCTCTGCTTGTGCCTTTCAGTGTTTGATGAGCGTTTACTACCTCTTTTGCTGATTTTGTAAATGTCTTCAGATTTGCTAACCTGACATTTTCTTGCATTTATAAATCACTTTGGAATGCATGCTTATTAGTACTGGTTTCTAAGACATTAAAGTCATATTTGGGATGTTACTTATGACCTGCAATAAGCATCCAGTTTGTGTAAGCAAATACAATTTTTCTATTAACAGAGCTAGTACAGACATAGAGCTTCAGCTAACAGTCTTCTGAAAAGCCCATAGGATTAAAAAAATGAAATAATTAAATTGCCTTTGTGAATTTTACATTTTGGCTGACAACCAGGCTAGCAGCTTCAAAGAAACAAAGAGAGGTTTAATATATTTGAGATTTATATTGTGGTAGATACAATTGCATGATTTGCTAGTCATTTCTGCATAATGGTGCTATAATTCCTGTTGTTAAAATTTGCTGTTGAGTTTAGCCATCATTATAACTAAATTCTCCTGCAGACTATAACAGCAGGAAACACTGGAACAATGTATTAATCACAACAAATTAAATTAGTAAATAGTTTCCAAGATTCTGAGGCAGTAAAGGTAGAAAAGATAGAGCACAATGAGCCAGTGTAGGTTTCTGCTGATCCGAGGTAATTCCCTGCTGTGTTTGAGATCTAAGGTCTGAGGATGTGTGTGAGTAAGCAGTGGCCAGCTAATCCTTTCAGTTCTGCTCACTTGTTGTCTAGTCCCCAGCTGGATAGAAGACAAATATATAGAGATCCTGAGTCGAAAAACAGTATCTGGTACCGAAAAGTCAAAGCCATTGTAACACTGACTAATCTTCAGTCTGAGTTTAAAAAAGTGCCTGCAGACGAGAGTGCTCATCTCAACTCATCATTGTTCATTTATTATCAAAAGCCATTCACAGCACAAGTACCAGGAACAACTCTGGTGTAAGAAAGATAATCCAGGCTTTTCTAATCCAGTCCAGGATGCTACTGAACATCTTTAAAATCTCCTCTTCAGCAACGCACATGCAAAGTAGGTAGCAGTTTTGGCCAGAGATTCTCACAAGATAAAGTTTAATTTCTTTTGGTAGAGCATGCCACAGTAAAAAAAAAATTCTCATATTCATAAAATTTTCCCTTAAATTAAAACTGAATTTAATTTTTTACAATTTAATTCCAGCATTATAGGTCTATTCTAAATAACATGGCTGCCTTTCTCCTTCTTTCAAGTAGCTGAAGCTAGACAATAATCACCTGCTTTCTTTCATCACTACTGAGGGATCCTACTGCTGCAAACAACCCCAGTGTATTATTAGTACAATATTATTTCGGCATCATTTCAATAAATTCAATAGAATTACAAAATTTTAGGCCTGGAATGGTGGAGAGGGGAATTAGACCTGTAATTTTGTTTGCATCAGAAGATAAATTCCCTTTGTTCTTACTTTCAAGTGAAATGGTTGTAGAAAACTCTTTGCAGAGGTAGGTTACCTAGTTCTCTCAGTTTATCTGGTGTTTTTCAGGCTGCAGCAGGTCCCATAACAAAGTGAAGTGTTAAAGAAATCATAGTGGGAATAAAGAGCTGCTGTGATGAGGCTTTGCACACCACTGTAGACATTTCTTGGGAATTTAAGGCACAGTGGACATCTGACCTTGGCAGTGATTAAATTGGAGGCTTCTAATAGTTTTTGGAGAGCCCACAGAGAAGACATGGACTTTCTTCTAACTTTCACAACCATTTGGTGTGTATGTGTCACATACTTCATGCCAGAGATGTCAGTGGGAGTTCAACTTTTTTGATATTAAGATAGAGTGATAAAATACAATGGTAAACTTGAGTTAATGCAACGGTGTGGATTGGTTCAAAAGAGAAAGGAATCACTTAATCCTTACCGAATGTATTTAATATCTGGGATGGCAGGTATGTGTGTGAGACAGTATATGTACAAAGAAAAGATTCTGTTTTCTCTATAAACTCAATATAATTTCAACTTTAACTGCATTTCTTCTTTATATCTTACATAGGTAAATATACTCTCTAATATTTGGTGTGATTTCAGCAGGAAGCGTGAACAAATTTAGTTTATATTGGAAAATCCCGGTATACAGATGGACAATATAGAGAGAAGGATTCAGATCAGTTTCTGAAACCAGAAAGATGTCTTTTTCTTTCTTTTATATATCAACAAATTATGGTATCACTATGAAGGAATGGTTTGAGATTTATTAGGTTTTCAGAAAATTAAAGATATGAATTAGATAGGGGTGATATATCTCACTGTCAAACAATGGTCTGTGATAGTGAATGTGCACTGGATTTTCACAGGTCTAATTTTAAGTGATGTCTTAAAACAGTCATTGAAAATACTTTTCATAGAAGATAAAATCCTGGACTGAAACCTGATCTCTTTGTTTGCTTTGCAATGTAATATTGGGATCTTGGGAATTTGGGACCTTTAAAAATATTATTGCATATTAAAGATATGTTTCCACCTAGTCAAAGAAATCTGGCATGTAAGTATAATATTTAGTGTATTGTATGTTAATATATATAATTATATAAAACCAACATATGCTGTGTACTAAAAAAAGTAAAATTAAATACATGCTAAATTTTCATTTGTGTCATATTCCTCAATTACTTTCTCAAGTAATCTTTGTGGTGATTCATTCATATCATATGGCATGCTGACAGACATCCAGGATGAATCTAGAATATGTGAATGCTCCTGTAACTCTCTTCAGTCATAATTATTAATATGTATTTTTCTGTCTCTCTAAGTGGAAAGGCTTGTGGGGGAAATGAGGTTGGGACTTTGGGAGATAATCCTTCTGTTATATTTTCTTTTCACTTGTAATAGATTATATTTTATATACAGGTTTTCAGGTCTAAAGTAAAAAGTGTTCGATTCATAGGTTTAATTTTTTTTATTATTTTAGTTTTTTTTTTTTCTTAGAGAGTTCCTTCTTCAGAATGTTTTTACACAATTTAATTTTTAAAAGTATTTGTTTTTTAAAATGTGTGTTTTCTCCATGCAATATGTAATGAAATATATAGCAACAGTTTATTGTATTTTCCTTACATTATATGCATATAAATGCATGAAACTTTCATTTTGAGGCTGAGGAGAGGTTTCAAGCAGCCAAAGCTACAACATAGGAGGAAACAGCTGCCTGGATGTAAGATTATGATCCTTGCACTGGCACATGAAAGCATCTGATTGTGAGGAAGTCAGGTACATCTTTGCAGCCACCTATAGCCAACTGGTTTGGACAGAGAGCTTTCTAGGCGCTCTTTTGAGAATATGGCAGCCTGGCCATGATTCCTTCTGTGTGTGCAGACACCCACTTGGCTCCATTTTCTCATTAGAAAATTGTAATTCTGGCATGTAGTTCTTTAAAGTAGATAGTGTAATGGATTAACTTGGCTGAAGTAGCAGAAGAAAGTTCAGATGGCTTGAAGAGAATGCTATAGAAGATTTTAAGCTAATTTAGCTACCTATGGGAAGGAATCATTAGACAACTTCTGGAAATCCAACCTGTTCCTGTTTCACCACCCTCATTGTAAAAAATTTCTTCCTTCTATCCAGTCTGAATCTATCCTTTTTTAATTTGAAACCATTACCCCTTGTCCTATCACAGCAGGCCCTGCAAAAAGGTATCTTTCTTACAAGTCCCTTTTAGGTACTGAAAGGCCACAACAAGGTGTGCCTGAAGCCTTCTCTTCTCTAGGCTGAACAACTCCAACTCCCTCAGCCTTTACTCATAGGAGAGGTGTTCCATCCCTCTGATCATTTTTGTGGCTCTCCCCTGGACCCACTCCGCCAGGTCCCTGTCTTTCCTGTATGGAGGGCTCCAGCGCTGGACACAGTGCTCCGGGTGAGGTCTCACCAGAGTGGAGCAGAGGGGCAGAATCGCCTCCGTCAAACTGCTGGCCACGCTGCTTTTGATGCAGCCCGGGATGTGGTTGGCCTTCCAGGCTGCAAGCCCGCATAGTCAGGTCATGTTCAGTTTTTCATCCATCAGTATCCCCAAGTACTTCTCAACAGGGCTGCTTTCAATCCCTTCATCCCCCAGCCTGTATTGATACCAGTGGCTGCCTGAACCCAGGTGCATGATCTCGCACTTGGCCATGTTGAAACTCATGAGGTTCACATGGGCCTGTTGCTTGAGCCTGTCCAGGTCCCTCTGGATGGCATCCTATCTCTCAGGCATGTCAATGGCACCACTCAGCTTGGTGTCATCTGCAAACTTTCTGAGAGTGCATTTGATCCCACTGTTTATGTCATTGGTGAAGATATTAAATAGTACTGGTCCCGGTAAGGACCCCTGAAGGACACCACTTGTCACAGATCTCCATCCAAATATTGAGCCATTGACCATTACCCTCTGGATGTGACCATCCAACCAATTCCTCATCCACTGAACAGTCCATCCATTAATCCATTAAATTGATATCAGTCCAATTTAGAGAGAAGGATGTTGTGGGGTACCATGTCAAAGGCCTTACAGAAGTCCAGGTAGATGACATCGTAGCTCTTCCCTTGTCCACTGATGTAGTCACTCCATCACAGAAGGCTGCTAAGTGGATCAGGCAGGACTTGCTCTTGGTGAGGCCATGCTGGCTGTCTTGAATCACCTCCCTGTCCTCCGTATGTCTTAGCATAGCTTCTGGGAGGATTTGTTCCATGATCTCCCCAGGCACAGAGGTGAGGCTGACATGTCAGTTGTTCCCAGGGTCCTCTTTTCTACCTTTTTTAAAAATGTGTGGAATGTTTCCTTTTTTTTTCCAGTCACCAGGGACTTTGACCTGACTGCCAGGACTTTCCAAATATTATGGAGAGTGGCTTGGCAACTACATCAGCCTGTTCCCTCAGGACTTTGGTATGCATCTTGTCAGGTCCCATAGACTTCAGGTTCCTCAGGTGGTCAGGAATCTGATATTTTCTCACAGTGGGAGGGACTTTGCTCCTCCACTCCTCCAGTCCTTGTCTTGAGGTCAATCCATCCACTCAAGAGGTGTGGGAAGACAGGTTGCCAGGAAAGACTGAGGCAAAAAGTTGCTGAGTACCTCAACCTTGTCCTCATCCATTGTTACCAGTATGCCAGTCTTACTCATCATAGGGTGTAAGCTTTCTTTGACAGTCTGTTTCTAGCTGATATACCTGTAGAAGCCCTTCTTATTATTCTTTGCATCCCTCACCAAGTTCAACTCCAGCTGTGCCTTGGCCTTCCTGACCTCATCCCTACACAAACAAGCAATGTCTCTGTACTCTTCCCAGGATACCTGTCGCTGCTTCCTCCACCTGTGCATTTCCTCCTTGCCCTTTAGTTTGAGCAGCAGGTCTCGACTCAGCTATGCTGGTCTCTTGCCTTCCTTTCCTGACTTCTCACACCTGGGGATTAAGAGCTCATAGGAGAGGTGGAAAGCATCCTTAAAGATCTGCCAGCTCTCTTCTGCTCCCTTGTCTCTGATGGCAGTTTCCCTGGGGGTCCTATTGACTAATTCCTTGAACAGATGTAATCTTTTTTTCCCCAAATTCAGGATCCTGACTTTACTCTTTGCCTGACCCATATCTCTTAGGACTGTGAACTCCATCAGTGCATGATCATTGCAGCCCAGGCTGCCTCCAATCTTGACGTCACCGATTAGCTCACTTCTGTTGGTGACCATCAGGTCCAATATGTCATCCCCTCTGGTAGGGCTGACTACTACCTGGCTTAAAAAAATGTCCTCAATGTATACCTGGAGTCTCCTGAATCACCTACAGTTCACCATGCTACTTTTCCAGCAGATGTTGGGGTGGTTGAAGTCCCCCAGCAGGACAAGAGCCTGTGAGCACAATGGCTGCTGTAGCTGGAGTGAGAAGGCTTTGTCAACAGGCTCCCCTTGATCGAGTGGCCTGTAGTGGTCACAAACCACAAAGGTTCCCTTCGTTAACTCTGTCTCTGATTCTTACCCATAAGCTTTCACCTGCTCATGGCTATTCTTTAGAAGAAAGAGAGAAATAAGAGAGAAAACTCTTTACACTCTTTCCATTTCTCGATGTAGAGGGCAACACCTCAGCCCCTCCTTCCTTGCCTGTCCCTTCTGAGCCACCTGTAGCCATCGATAGCCACACTCTAGTCATGGGGTTCATCTCACCACATTTCAGTAATGGCAAGTAGGTAGTAGCTTTCTAGCAGCATGGCGGCTTCCAGCTTCTGTTTATTGCCCATGCTGCATGAATTTGTGTAGAGGCACTTTAGTTGGGCTGTTGGCTATGTCACCTTCTTAGAGGAACAAACCTTAATTCCTTTGAGATATTTAATTGGTGTTTCTCTGTTGGCTCATATCGCCTCAGGAGCCCCTGACTCATCTCCATAAGACTTAAAGTGTACTGCAGTGTAGTCAGCACATCTCCAAGAAACAGTCTAAGGGCTCTTACTAGCACTCTGTCCCTCTAACTGTGGCATGTCATCCCACAGCTTGTCAAGGGCAAGTCTGGTATTATCCCCCTCCTCCTTCAAGTCTAGTTTATAGCTCTGTCACTGAGCTCCGCTAGCTCATGATCAAAGACCCTCTTTCTTCTTTAAGAAAGGGAATTCTATCTGATGCCAGCAAGTCTTGTGCTGTGTAGGCCATTCCATTATAAAAAAACTCAAAATTGTGGCAGTGACATTAGCCATGGAGTCATGTATTAATAGTCTACGTTTGTCTGTTTCTTCCAATGTCGCTGCCTGCAACTGAAAGGAGAGAGGAAAAAATTACCTGTGTGTGCTCCAGGTTCCCTTACCAACTGTCGTAAGGCCCTGAATTATCTTTTGATCATCCTTGGACTATGCATTGTGGTTTCGTTGCCACCCACATGGAAGAGCAGTAATGGGTAATAGCCTGAGGACCGTAGCAGGCTAGGAAGTTTCCTAGTGATGTCCTTAACCTGAGCCCCAGAGAGGCAGCAGATTTCCCTAAGAGGAGGGTCTCTGGCATATCTGACCCTCTGTTCATCTCAGAGAGAGTTGCCTACAACTATAACCAGTCTTCTTCCTTGTGGAGGGGGTTGTGGTAAGGGGGGTAGGCTTTTCTGACCCTGGCAACACCTCTGTTGTAGATGAACCTTAACAAACTTCAAACAGCAACCAGATAAAGCCCACAGATAAGAGTTTTCACAGGCTCTTCACAGTCTTCTCAGAAACTGGTTTTGCTATCTTTAATTGGGAAGAAGTAGGGAATTGCCAAATGAGTGCTCTAATGTTAAGGCTTCCCCAGTGATTGTAAATTTAAAAAGCCAAGAATAAACAAAGCTATATCTCTCAAAATATTTCTATAATAAAAAATCTATTGTCAGTCAAGATGGTGATAGGAACCCTCCAAACTACTCTTTCTATTCTTTCTATTCTCGACTTTATCTGTTCTACTCCTGTCCATTCCTTGTTTCTTTACCTAGCCATGTTTCTTTACCTGCCATGTACTTCTATGATATCAGAAAAGAATAGAATATATGGGATAATTGCTTTTTTATTGTATTAGATTTAACTTGTTAAAAATTATGCTTTCTAGCAGTCACAATATTCAAGCATACTAGCTATTCTGTTTACAGTATGAACCTTCTCATAAGTTGAGTGATTTCTGTTTGTTAGCAGATGAGTATTTCTCAGTTATCATTTCTAGCTGTACTTACTAGATTCTTAAAATAAAGAAGATAATCTACTCAGTGACTATAACAAAAACAAAGATATTTTAAAATATTCTAAGGATGTTTCAAAACATGTATGTTTGTACAACCATTGAAAAATTTACAAATGTCTCTTTTTATTTAATGAAACTACAACTTCAAGATAATATTAGATCTGAACAGATGTGCATAGTATTTGGAACAAGCTATGCAAATATTTCAGAGCACAATCATCATAAGTTGTATTTGGCAGAGTAGAACAGATGTGTCCACCTGTTAAGAGACTAGGCTATCAGCACTGGGGATGCAAGATGCGATTGAAGTCCATAATGGGAGCTATTTAGGAATGCATCCAGGTTAGCAGGAGGTAGCAGAGATTCTGATTACTGTATCATTCCACTTTTCCCAAAAGCGTTCAATGAGTTGAATTAGGCAAATGGAATAGTACACCCAGGACCACTGAAGGGAGGATGAAGATCCTACACTATGTGAAAATGGTGCAGAAATTATACCTGTTTTTCAATGAAGTTGAAAGACAGAGAGAACAGAGGTTCCACAGGGGTTACAGTATACAGTGGATGCCAAGAGTATTTATTTATTCTATTGAAATTTGACATCTTGAGAAGCAAGAAAAATTATTGATTCAACTACCATAGCAATGTTAGTAACTGATTAATTTCTCTTTGAGCCACTTCAATAAGCTGTGAGGATAATCACCCAAAAGCATACCCAATGCACAGCATATCACATTTGTTTTAATGTGATTTTTTTTCAGCCAAGATAGGAAATTACTTCTGCTTCCATGTACTTATTAATAAAGAACAGGAGCATAACATAGAGAAGATACAGATCAAAGGTAGATTTTAGGCAGTAAAATGTGAAGAGATTGAGACAGGTGTTTGTGGTGGATGTGGTGGATTCATATTCTCTTGAGAAAAGAATGGTTTACTTTTTTTTTTGTTGCCAAAGTATAGCTCAGTAAAGTATATTCTTACCACTTCTGTTTGCCAACACGTATCTCCTGAGTACTCCTCACTACTTCATGCCTTTGGTACAGTTTTCACTGTAGACCAATATATCTGCAGAAAAATAAACTACAGATTTGCTCAACTTTTGAGCTTTCAAACTAAGATCTAATTTGGTGTCATTGTTGATGATGAGGTGTGAAGCAGAAGATATACCTTGATTTTCAAATGCTGGCTTAGGGATATAAATGTTAATAATGAAAAGTCCAATTTTTATTTTCTAAGTTGAAATAAATTTTATATAGATATAAGTGAGGAAGAATACATGTGCCAATGCATTATTTTTAATTCCATTGTTGTTACTATTTAAAAATTTTCTTGTTAAGATTGCTGTCTACAATGTGTGCTATTCAACTGCAGAAGTCCAAATTGACACGTGAAATTTGAACGCTTACAGGTATCAAACGATTAATTTTAGATCTATGAACAGTGAAAGGAAGTTAACTATAGGTCATCCCTAACACTGGAAGTCCTCAAACTTTAGACAAGACTTGTAAACTTTTATACATTATGATAAAAGTACTTTGAGATGATATGTGACTGTGGCAGACCTGGCATTGAAGGATTAGAAATACAAGTAATTATCTGGGTTCTCAGAGTTACAGCACTTATTCAATTTTTATTTATCATATTTTTTACTTCAGGACTAAAAGAGCACATAAAGAGGTCAGACTAGGAAGTGGAAGTACACAAAGAAAAAGAAAGAAGGTATATGAGAGAAATCCTCTAAGATCATCTTGCTTTAACTAGAGCTAGAAAAACAAGCTGTTTTTCTATATAAATCTTTTCACATGGAATTCTTTGGTAAGTTTTCATTATTTAGGATAAGATTATACTTTTGCACTTCTGTTTTTGATAGCTGATAGATAATATGTTATGAGAGGCCAGTCTTTAACTTGTAGAACTCTGTCAGCATCACAGTGTAACCACCAGTTGGAATCAGTTGGCTTGAGCTATCTTTTAGTTCATACAGAATATCCTCAGTTTTGTGGAAATTTTGTGGTAAATTGAAGTCAGGAAATATTTGATAGTTCTTACATTGAAATTGTTGATTTCAGTTTGTCCCATTGTGACTACTACTTTTTCATGTTGCTTATAGTATGCTCAGATAAACTACATGCCTTCTCAGGAGGGATATGCACACATGAGCAATTATAAGCCCAGTTTTCTGAAGGCTGTTATAATCAAGATTGATTTGATAGAGAAAAATTGCTTTTAATCTCAAACTTTCATATAATCATTGCACGATTCTTGAATCTTGAGTTTTGCCTTAAGGAACAATAAATTTTCTTGTGAAGATAAAGTAAGGAAATATGCAACTACTATTGACAGTACATTTCCTAATCTTCCTAATAATTTAAATTTAGATTTATAAGTATCCTTTCATTATTGGAATGTAATGGTTAAATCATAGAATCATAGAATGGTTAGGGTTGGAAGGGACCTTCAAAGGTCATCTAGTCCAACCCCCCTGCAAGGATCTCCAACCAGATCAGGTTGCTCAGAGCCTCATCCATCCTGGCCTTGAATGTTTCGAGGGATGGGGCATCCGCCACCTCTCTAGACAACCTGTTCCAGTGCTTTACAACCCTCATTGTAAATTTTCTTTTTCCTAATATCTAATCTAAATCTACCTCCCTCTATTTTAAAAACATTTCCCCTTGTCCTATCACAACAGGCCCTACTGAACAGTCTCTCCCCATCTTTTGTTAAATAGTGATAGATTACTACTTTGATTGGCATGACAATATGAAATTGTACAGAAATAAATTTTATTTCCTATCTCTTGTGTTTTCGGCAGGGATGGAGTTAATTTTATTCTCAGTAGCTGATGTGTTTTGCATTTCGTATGTGAAAAATGTTGATAAACACATTGATGTCATGAGCTGTTGCAAATGAGACCAAGGACACTATCTGTTTTTCCAGATTTTGATAAAGTGCAGGTGCAGGAAGCTGTGAGGGATATAGCCAGAACAGTTGACCCTAATCGGCCAAAGAGAGTATTCCATGCCATAAACGTCATGCTCAGTATATAAGTGGGAGTTGCCCAGGGTGGGCATCTCTCACTCTCTCCCTTTCATTCCTTTGCTTGCTGCTTGGTTTTGTTTCCATAATTGCTGCTTGGGACGGGCTGTATCGGTCATTGGGACATCGGGTGGTGAGAAATCGTGCATTGTCCTTTTTGTATATTTTAGTATCCTTATATTCTGTAATTATTATCATTTTCCTTTACTATTCTACCAAACTATCTTCATCTCAACCGACAAATTTTCCTTTCTTTCCAATTCTCTCCCCCATCCCATGGGAAGGGGAGGGAGAGCAAGAAACTGTGTGGTGACTAGGGCTAAACTACAAAAATATCACAATTAATCTTTACATTACCAAGGGTAAACATTCTATAGTAGATCATTTTAAGGACATTATTAAGGGTTCACATTGTTCTTCAGATAGTAATTTCAAACTGAAAAAAAAGAAAATAAATTTTTCAAGTTCGTTGTCTCTCCTTAGAAGAAGCTTTCAGCTGTAATGATCTGGATCGGGTGGTTCTATGCATCTTCAGCGAACATTCATGTGGGAGAAGGATGGGATGACCAAACTAATTTTAATGTTAACCAGAATGAAACTGAAACTAAGTGTCAGGGTAAAAATCAATGAATTAGAATTGATAATTTTTAGTTTCGGAACACAGTGTAAATGAGTGGGTAATATAAAGAGCTAGAAAAGGAAAATAAAAAAAGGTTTTTCACGTTTTTCTCTGCCCATAGGTTTTGACTACGGTCATTTCAATCAGACCAGTTGAAAGGCTTTTGAGTCGGAACGATAAACACACTGTAGGACTATGGCCCCAAATGATGCCTTTCTGCTGTTGACAAGTACTTAAACAAGCTGCTTTTAGCAATGTTTTGTCTATTGTTAGAATGAATAAAGCTGTGGTTGTAAACACAGCCGAAAGACAGGATGGTTTTTAAATGCTTTGTTCCTGCTGAGCCATTACCAACACCTGCAGTTAAAATAATTATTTCAAATGTTTTTCTTTTTAAAAGAAGGAGTAGTTAGCAGTAGACCTGTCTTGTTATGGTAAATTAACATCTGCAGTTAATATGATTCCTCTTGGTTGTAAACATCCTGAATTAAAGCTTGTTATCTCCTTTAGAAGGTATGTTTTATGATTTCACCTGTTTTGTAGAGAGATAATTAAACATTTCACTGAAGTACAGGTTGGATGACTATGATCTTATTTTAGCCACTTAGAAATTATGGAATGTTTTCACAGCAAATATTGTGAGTTTTTAATTAAAACCTGTCCTGAAGTAAAGCAAGCATAACCAATGAAGATGGTAAAGATGGATTAGAATTTCTGAGATTGAAAAGATGACAAGAGCTGAATAAGCTGAATATAAGGTTTGGTTATCTACTTGGTTTTTTTTTTTAAAGAAAATCACGTCTTAATTTAAAAAAAAATTGACATTAATACACATTAAATTCTAGGGTAAATATGAAAAATGAGAATAGACATTGAATGAACAGGACAGCTCTGTGCCTTATTTTAACCTAGAGGTTGTACTGTAATTAATAATGGAACTACTTGTGGTTTATATAATAATCAAAATGACTAAAAAGAATTGGTAGGTTTTCTACATGCAAATTCTCAAAAAATATTAGAAGTTGAATAATTTATTTTAGAATGTTATAACTTCAAGATATTTCTATGTTTCCTGTCTTTGGCCATACGCTGTAACTTGACCAGATCAGAGCTGATCAAGCTCCCAGTCCAGTATTTTTTCTCACCCTCTGTCAGAATTCAGCTGTGTCAGAGTCAGCTCTCAAAATAAACTCTGTTTATATGTCAGAATAAGCTCTATCAGTTTAACATCTGGTGCAAATTTATTTGGAACCTTTGGTTGCTCTGAGGCTAGAGTGATTTACATCAGATGAAGATGATGTTCTATGTTGTAAATTATCTCTTAGGTTTCATAACTGCTTTGTTGTTTTCATTATACAAAATAATCGGTGCTAGTATTAGCTTAAGACTATGTTCCACTGTATCCTACTGCTCATTCCTGTTCCAGTAATGTGAAATATCATGTCTCTTTCTTTGAGACTGTACAGATATTTGTTGGTCAGGATGTGAACAAAAAAAACCTCATCTGATGTAAATCCAGCAGAAAAACGTGTGTGAGCATATCTTCAGTGGCACTGCTTCTGAAGCCTTGTATCATTTGTGCCTGTTTATCCTGCTTTTGTGAAACATTCAAACCCACAGGTACTTTATGGAATAAGTAATTTTTTTTAGAATCAGTTTCCCCTTTAAATATTTGAATTTATTGCTGAGTAAGTAAGTCTGTTAATATTCTCACCATCAGGCTTTTTAATTTATTTTTTTGCAGATACTCCAGTGGCTAAGAGCCTACTACAAAGTGAAAAAGCAATCACCTGAAAAATTTGGGGATTAGTGGCACAGAAAGATCTTTTCCTCTAATGAAATGCCTGAAACTTCTCTGTTTTGGAAGAAAGGGGATGTGAGAATTGCTTTAGTTAAATTAATATCTGTGTGTTTTTCTTCTCTGTGAACTTGATTTAGAAGAAGTCTCCGGCAGAGCATAGACAAAAGAAATGAAACAGAGGAGTGGATTTGTAAGTATTGCCTTTTCCTTATTTTTTTTTTTTTTCTAGCAGTGATGTTTCTGGCAATAGGGGCAATTTGGAAGGGGTATCTGGGCAAGTTTCTTTTCAAAGCATGGAGCATTTCACTGATCTCCTTACTATCATTCGTTTCCTGACCACTGCATTCTGAGGTGCCATCTTCTCTTATTTAATCCTGCTTCCTATTCTTCCATTTAACTGGATTGTTCAAGCTAGTCTTACCTTTGCAGGAGTTCTTAGGTTTCTTTAAGACCAGAGTAGTACTGTACACTTGTGAGTGATGCCACACAAATCCCTTCCTCAGAGATTGAGGGCATCACCCCTATTATAAACCAGCTACTGTCAGGGACCAATGTTAGCTTCCATCACCTGTGGCTGGATCTCCCACATCACAGTGTGAATACGGTATTGTCAAGACTTGGGTCAGATCTCTGCTTTTCATGTTTAATTTTTCTCTCTCTTTTTCCCCTCTCAATGAATTCTAACCCGTGGTTCTTTGAATGCTAGGTGCCACAGAGCTGCCACTACAAGCCCCCAAGATCTTCCAGTGTTGGCTACAGGAAGGGTCAATAATTTCTTTTAAAGGAAAAAGCACAGTGGTGACAATAATTAGGCAGACTGTATTTCAGGGTTAAGGGAAAACAATTCTTAAACCACAGCTCTAATTTAAGGGCTGAGGCTGGCATTATTTTTCTCAGTTAATTTAAAAGCTGACTAGAGAATAGTGAAGGAGGTTATTAAAAGGAAGTAGTTAAAAGTTCAAGCCACCAGGATTTATGTGCCCTCTATTGTGAAATAAAGCATTCTTGCTGATTTTAAGAACTGTTTCAGCCTGGGAATGTACTGATTTTTGAAGGGCATTTCTGATGCCTTATATCAAAGGCAACAGACTTTGAATGCTTTCTCCAGCTTGTGTAATAGAGCTGTTCTCTTTTTAGCTCACCTGTGATTTAACTGATGTGAGAAGGAACTTCAATATCTATTGCCCCCTATAAATATTTACTAAAAAAAAAAAAAAAAGAAGAACCTGTTGTATTAAAACATGTGTACTCTGTTACTCACTTGTGACTAACTTGGTAAGGACTGAGTTATTTTGTGGTTTGTTTTCTGGGTTTTTTTTTTTTTTGGTGGAAATTCAGTTTAGAATAAAAACACATACCAAACTTACAGTATTTTTAAAAACCCAGGAAATTTGTCATATATACCCAATATTTTTCATCAGTTGAGTCTTTATTTGTGGATTACTTTGAAGTATATGCTAAGATTAACCTAACTGGCATGCTTTTGTTGGATTTGTAATGAATAAAACCACATTCCATATTTATACTCACACAGCTAAACACAGTATACCAGAACTAGGCACCGAAATATCAGAATAAGGGCAGAATGAGATGGAAACCAACTGAATAATCTACGAGGATGCATGTGCCTTGCTTTGTTGAGATTATTTAAAAGGATATAGTCTTGTTTAATTTGAATTTAAACTTGTTAATGATCTTCCGGAAATCTCAGTTAAGGAAATTGAGAGAATTTATTGCTTCCAAGAGAGCTGAGGAAAACACAAGGATTCTGGTAATATTGAAGGATTTGAAAATGTTACCAATTCTTCTTAGATATAGTAAGATTTTTTTTATGAGTGTTATCAAGGAAGTGATCACTGTGAAAGATTTACCTTGAACTTTTCGTGCTGTTACAAAACAGTGACATCTGTTTAACGTCAAGTACAGAAACTTGTTTTCCTGCTTCATGAGTGCTACAAAATCTTTTGTAAAGCTTTGGCAAACAGACAGAAAAATGTGATTATACATAATCCAAGTGTATCTTAATCCCCAGCAGACTCAACTTTTATAGCATCATTTTAATGAGATCCTATTAGCAGCTTCAGAACTGTTTAATTATAATGTTGGCATGATCCTTAGATCAAATAAATGTTTTTGAACACAACAATGATGTCTGTTTTCTATTTTGTTTTTTAATAAACAACCTTAAATCATGACTTTGGATAGAGTGTTAGAATGCCTTTAACATTACATATGTTAAGTATCTTCTTATGAAGAATAGCTGCATGCAATCTTTTCCTTAAGATACATTGTTGCTATGAATACACATGTATGTGACTGGTATGTGTGCATTTACATATGAATAAGAGTAGTTGAATCAGAGGCTACTTTCTAAAATCCATTCTTATTAATGAGAATGTGGAGTGTGTTTACTTGTGGATAATTCTCAATGTATTTTTAAAATGTGATTCAAGGTTGGGAATATACATGATAAGATACTGATACTTTACAAACCAGACAACTCTACTAAACACACTCAGACTATCTCAACAGCGAGGCAACAAATTATTCTGTCATTGATTACTAAAAGTATACTGATTGTTTGACTGGTTAGCCGAAATTTTACAAAGACTCAAAAAGTCCCTGTCCTAACTACCTAAAATTAATTCTTTATTTGGCACTGTATTAAAAAGTCTACAGCTAAGTCTTTTTGTGCTATCAAGAAATAAATTATTTTTTCATGGTTTTATACCTTTTTTTTTGGTCTAGCATAATGTATGCTATCCTGGCTGACAGCTCCAGCCTCCACCACTACTTTTATTACAGTTTATTATAGACCCATATTAATCCCATCATTTGCCCTTAATGAACCTGCTGCATGTAAAGATTTCTGCAAACAGGCTCAATATGGCAATATGTGGCTGCCGTACTAAAGTTAGCATCTGCCTTGAACTTGCTGATCTGCAGTCTTTTGGCTCATCCTGCATAGTTTCATGTAAACTTTGTAGATGTCAAGAACAGCCTGTAGGAAAAGTTTTGTACCCTGTTTTGTAATGCCTTTTTCTGGTTGCAAATATTGAAGTAAGGACAGGAAACACTATGAATTTTAATTTCCTTCTGGTTCTAGTTCTTTTCTGTTCAGACATATGGAAGAGGTTATTGAATTTCTGATTCTGCAAGTTTCTCTTGTCATCACTTGAAAATCGTGTTAGTAATGGAAAAGCCCTGTTAGTTGCAGGACATTCTGCCCAGATCTTTACCTAAGAAGTATTAAACAGATTCCATGCACTTCCCAAATATTCTTAAAAGCTCACTTCATAAATTTTTAAAGCAGTGAAATTCTGCTAGTTCCAGGAGACAGTGCTCCATAGCGACCATTTGCAGAACTCACTTTTTTTTTTTTTCTGGCCTATGCTGTGGCTTGTTCACATTGTATATTGTATTTGCACCAGAACCAAGCATTTAACCTGTTTAATTTTAAGAAAATTAAATTTAAGCAACTTAAGTCAAAATCCCAGATCTCTTCCTTATTGTCTACAAAGCAGAAAATCTTCTGCATCTTCAGGGAAGCAGAAAATGTGTAAAACTCTTCTACCTTTTAATCTCAAGACTACAGGAAGCACATAGGGATATTGTGCAGATGGGAGCCCATACTGTGAGAAATATTCTGTTGCCAGTATTTCAAGATCCCAGATAAAAATGTGATTTTCCTTAGAGAAAAAGAAAATGACCAAGGACTAGTCAGGGGTTTTGCCTTCTATCTAGCACTGGCCAGTGGAAAGGAGACCTCTTGAAAAATCTGTCAGATAAGGTTTTGCAACTCATGGGCAATATTCACTTCAACAGTGAATATAGTGGTTCTCAATGGTTTAGGAAGGTCAGGGACTAGCTTTCACAGTTATGAGAGCAGATGAGGTAGCTTGGATCATGGTGAAGGACTAAAGAACAGCTGGAAAGATTTGCATAAACTAGGGTTTTATTGATCTAGATATCTGATTCAGAATTCGGATATACAAGATGCGCAAAAACAAAGCTGGTGAGGGGTCTGGAGCACAAGTCTTATGAGGAGCGGCTGAGAGAGTTGGGATTGTTTAGTCTGGAGAAGAGGAGGCTCAGGGGAGACCTTATAGCTCTCTATAACTTCCTGAAGGCAGGTTGTGATGAGCAGGGGTTTGGCCTCTTCTACCAGGCAGCAAGCAGGACCCGAGGTAATGGCCACAAGTTGTACCAGAGGAGGTTTCGGTTGGACGTGAGGAAAAACTTTTTCTCACAAAGAGTGGTCAGGCACTGGAATGGCCTGCCCAGGGAGGTGGTGGAGTCGCCATCCCTGGCAGTGTTCAAGAGGCGGCTTGATGAGGAGCTACAAGATATGGTTTAGTAGCTCTGGCACCAATGGTAGTGGGAAGACGGTTGGACTAGATGATCTTATAGGTCCCATCCAACCATGTGATTCTATGATTCTATGATTCTATGTAACAAATCCACTTCCTGCAGGAAAAAAAATTAAAGGGTAATGAGCATCCTTGAAGTTCAGTACAGAACCAACATTGCTACTGTCAGAGCATTACCTTTGTGTTAAGTGAACAGCACAAGCATCAGCAGGCCTGCAGCTCTTAGGCTTGCTTTTTCTGGTCTGTTTTGGTTTGATTGGAGTTTTGATTTGGCTTGCTTAATTGTAACTATGATTGTTTAATAACCAAGTGGCTGTTATCTAGTTTGTTTCAGTTCTGTTTACCTTTGCATAACTCTATGGAATAATTCCTGTCGTTAATAGTTTTGATGCTAGTAGGCATCCCAGTAGTGCTCTGGAAGAGTGAATTCCTTCTGCAGTAAAACTATGATGTAGTGTAAAGAATTAAAGGCTTGGGTTGACATCAGAGACCATGTAGGTGGACACAGGCTGATAAACAGAGACTCCATGATAAAAAAGATGACTAATAATTGTCTAACATGTACAATGCACCCTATAAAGCAAAGTTGGCTGTAACATGAAATTCTAGACCATTAAAAAAAGATCAAGTTCTAAAATAGGTTAAAAACCCTTAGAAGTATATGCCCAAGTGGACACAGGAGTGAGGAGGAAGGGAAAACTCCCAATAGCAACACCCTTTACCTCTGTCATTAACATCACACTCCTCCTGCTAAAGACCTCAGAGTTCTGCCAGCTTTTGAAACCTTTTTCCACCTGACCAAATCTGTTGACCTTAAGACCAAAGGAGCACTGGAAAGGTGAGGATAACACCAGAAAAAAAAGGCATATAATGGGAGATTTTGCTGGATAAGAATTTTTAACTGCAGTACTGTTAATCAGTTTTGTATTTAAAGTGTGTTACTATCTCTGTAACTGGACTAATAGTAACAGTGTTTATTGTATTTTGTTATATTTTAAAAATTTTGAAAGTAGACTAATGGTAAATTCTTTGCTTGACTTTTTATCCGTAAGAGGATATTGAGTATAATAAAAGACTTAAGAAAGTAATATTTTTTAGGACCTGCATTAGAGATGCAAATTGCTACAAAAGCACTTTTGCCATAGGCTTGGTCCCAGCAAAATAATGTATTTTATGCTTTTGCTGAGGAGGTGTGATGACTATATAACAGGACCATCCTGTTAAGTTTCTTTCTGTCCAGTTTCCTAAACTTGTACTTACAAACTTAGTTTCCAAACTTAATTAATGCTAGTGAACTCTTTGATAGATGTGTTTAAGTTCTTTGGTTTTGACAGTAATGGAGTGGGCATGTGGAAAGAAATCTAGAAGTCTTGCTAAATTGATTTTTATCTAGACGTTTTCTCTGTTATCCTGCCAACTTTTCTGAATAGTAACTGATTATCTCTTGTTGTTTCAACAGCAATTACTGTTATTTACCTCCCCACCTCTTCCAAACAGCAATTAATAAAGGTTAGATAAAGCCTGCATAAGCCAATCTTGTTATCAGTAACACAGAAAATTTGTTTTTCTGCATATATGTGATTAAATATGTGCTGAAATATAAAACAGAGGGGTATCAAGCTACCAGGGTCTTACATTTATTACATTTTATTAATTTGAAGGGAGGAAATGTAAGCTGTTTATGATGTGACATCCCTAAGTTTCATGAGCATTTGACAGCATTATGGAAAGAAGCCCTTTGAATTCTGGGTATGAAGAATACCTGCATTTTATATTTGCAGAAATCTATGGCCTATCTATTCCATGTGAAAATCTCTGTGTCATGGTTAGAGTTAACACACATATTTACAATAACTACTCCAGTACTAAACCTAGGTAGAAAAATACATTTCTGCAAAATTATGCAAGTAATAGCTAGAGATCTGCCTAGGAAATGGAAAAGTACCTCAGAAAATAAAAAGATAATATTTTAAGATTTTAACAAATTAAATAATTCAGTTTTGATAATGGTTTTCTTCAGAAATTGACACAAGTTTCTAGAAAATATTGAACAGAGAAATAAGGAAAAATATTTCTTTTGAAACTGAACTAGAAAAGTTTTTTTGAGTGAAGAATAAAAAATTTCTTTTAGGAAATTTAGGAAAAAAAGTTGTTTACAGTGTCTTGGCAAGTGGAAAACCTACTGCTGTTTGTTATGTTAATGCTTAATCACATTTAACATTGAAATAAAAAGACTCACTTCAAGCTTGAATTTATCTAGTGTTATCTTTCTGACATGAGACATTTTTGTGTCCATATACTACACTGAAATGTTTGGGGTTTTTTTTTTTTGTTTTTGTTTTTTTAACTGAGAAGGACTCTTAAGCATCTGTTTGATAAAAGAACAAACTGTCTTTTGCTGTAAAGTTTGCAAAGCCCTCACATATACTTTTCAGTTTCTTCTGAATTTTTCCCAGCTTTTAAATATTTTTAAATTCATGACAGACGGGATACAATATTCCAATATCTATCTCACTAGCTCCATACTTGGAAGCAAAGTCTCATCTATTGGGGTACTAACTAATTTCTTGTTTATTTAGCAGTGGCTTATGTTAAACCCTTAGTTCCAGCATCACAACTCCAGGTTACCCTGTCGCTCACCACAAAATCCAAATTCTGAAACTGCTTCACCAGAATGGAGTTCTTCTGTTCCTGTAGGTACAACTACAGTTCTTTGTAAGGAGGCTTTTGACCTTGACATGGCGGTTAGTGTATAGTTACATCTGCCATGTATCTGCATAGTTTTCTATTTCAGTTTCCAGTTTTCACATGCAGTTCATTAATGAAGTAAATTTTTTGATATCTTAAGGTATATTAATTAATGTCTTACCCCAGGATTATGTCAGTGTAATATCAGGCAATTAGGAAATATCAGGCAGAGGAAATGTCCTTTGTGACCTTGACTAGCTCATTAGTCAATTCTTCAATCCTTTATAAGGCTTGGTGGGCTAGTTTTAGACTTTGGCATACTCTAAAATTTCATTTTATCGCACATCTTACTGGACCAGCGTAATTTTTTCATTTCATGTTTTAGAACTATCCTATATTTGTTCATGTTCTCTGACTCTCTGTAGCCTGATCTTCCAAAATGGTGCAGCTAGGCTGAAGTTCTGCACCTTGTGAGTAGTTCTTTTAATATGCTTCCACTCTGCTGAATTTACATGGTGGCAGATTTGGCTAAACAAGTGTATAACATTTTCATATTACATTTTCTGCTAATGGTGGATTTATAAAAGAAAGTTGAGACCTCATGAACTTAAGAGTCTTCATTAATTTTACTTTTCTTCTTGTACAGGTGGTCTTGCAAGAAACAAGGCAAAAATGCAGCAGAGCTGAGGAACTGAAAGAGATTATAGTTCTGGATTCATTGTCTTTGCAATTAAGCTTCTTGACTTACTTAGTTTTCAGCTCTGTTAAAATTTAAAGATTACGACAAACTGCCTGAAGCATGATGACTGCTCTATCATTGCTAATTACAAAGAATCCCCTTAAATGCAGGTTTGGGGAATAAAAATACCTTCTTCAGAGAAGAATATTACTGCATCAATACTTTCAAATGACATATCAGCCATTCACGATGCCTAAACCAGAATTGAAGTTGCATATAAACATCACAATGGAGGCTCTGTAAATTGTATAGGGGAAATATTTTACAGCTCTACTGTCAACACATCAGCTTCAGTAATAGAGGATCCATGAATGAACACTTGTTTTCTAGTTGATCTGGATATAAATGATGAAGAATCATGATGAGAATGAATCCAAACTTGGGGTCTTCAGTCCCCTAATATCCATACTACAGTGTCAGAATACAGTCTTCTTTCTGCCTGACCCAATGAATATTTAACCAGTTGCATTGAACAACTTTATATGGGGAACATTTAACTAAAATCACCTTGACAGAATCACTTTCTGAAGAAGTGAACAACATTAATTTGACTTTTTCCACTCTAAATTGGACAGAGAAGAGATTTTAATTCAAGTCTCAACATATATGTCTCACAGTACATCCTAAACTAGAAAAGTGATGTATTGCCTTTTTTTTAATGAATGTACAGTTCTTTATTTACGTTTAGCAATGAACAATGTAAACATTTGTTATTAGATAAGATAAAGATAACCAAGTGCCTAATCTACCTAAAGGAATAATTAATGGATTTGTAGTTGTCTGTAAATTTAAAAATTCAGTTGATTCCTGTCGTAGTTCAGCCCCGATCCGGACCAGACTACGCAGTCTCTCTCTCACTCCCCCCACCCTCCAAGAGAATAGGGAGAGATAATTTAAAAAAAAAAATGACTCAAGGTTTGAGATAAGGACAGGGAGAAATCCTTACCGTCATGGGCAAAACCAGATTTGACTTGGGGGAAAACTATTCATTTATTACTACAACTAGCAGGATAATGAGACAGAGAAACAAGATAGCCTCCTTCACCCCTCCCACTTCCCGAGCTTAACATTATCTACCTTCCTCCCCCCCTCCCAAGCGGCACAGGGGGGGAAGAGGGAATGGGGGTCGCGGTCAGTCCATTATGTGTTGTTTTACGCCGCTGCTTCACAGTTGGGGGACGAACTCCTCACATCCCTCCCCTGCTCCAGTGTGGGGTCCCACCCATACGCCACAGTCCTTCATTAAACTGCTCCGGCATAGGTTATCTCTTCCACGGAGTGCAGTCTCTCCAGAACGGCTGTCCCAGCGGGCCTTCCACGGGCCACAGTCTCCTTCAGGCATCCACCTCCCCCGGTGCGGGATCCTTCACGGGCTCCAAGCTCCAAGTGGATCTCTGCTCCTCCGTGGATCTCCATGGGCTGCAGGGGGACAACCTGCTCCACCATGGTCATCACCACAGGCTGCAGGGGAATCTTGGCTAGGAGCCGCATTACTCTTCCCCCTCCTTCTTCACTGACCTTGGTGTTTGCAGCTGTTTCTCTCACAAGAAAAGTTCATTCTTCACAACGGGCTGGCAGAAGCCTCAAAAAGCCTCTCAGGATCTCTTCACCTTATTCATCCCATCTCATCTCCTCTCCACCTCTTGCAGCCGGACCGGGCTGAGTTGGGCCCAGTTGACCGCCTGGCGAGAGGCCAGAGGGTGAGGCCTGCAAGGCCCCGGAGGCCTGCGCCTCCCCGTCTGGGCCTCTGCCCTTGCTCAGCTTCATCACATCTTCTCTTCTTCTTTTTTTTTCTGTTTTCCCCTTCTTAAATACGTTATCGCAGAGGCGCTATCACGGGACATTCTGCTCCCCATCGGCTCGGCCTTGGCCAGCAGTGGGTCCATCCTAGGCCCGGCCGAATCCACTGAAAAAAAGGGGAGCGACTTCTAGCAATTTCCTACAGAAGCTACCACCTTAGGCCCCCCTCACTAAGCAAAACCACAACAATTCCAAAACATGTCGAGTGTGTTCATGCACAGTCTACATCACCCATGGCTGCTTGTGTAAGGAAGATAGCAGTAGCCGGCTGCTTCATCATTCAGAAGACTGAGAAAGTTGCCAAAACAATCAATGAATGTTGATTTGAACACTGATTGGTGCAAAAATCCCAAAGCACAAACATTTTTGACTTGCAACATGTCTCACTTATGTTGTGGATTTATTACTACCTTTGAGGATTGTTCACTGATTAGAAGTTGATGTGGGGTTATAAATGGGGTTGATATATTTCACAATTTATGAGAAAATTACTAATTAATTAGTTCCTTGAACTTCTGCTCTTTAGTAAGGATGTTAAATCTACACTTGTTAGTTTTCAGTATTCTTGTTAAAAAAAAAAAAAGTATTTTTCATAATGAATGGATGACCTTTTCAAATGTTAAATATCAGTATTCTACTTAAGAGTTACTATCAACATTTCCTTGCTTGTTCAAAACAGAGAGGAAGACACGATCTGTAGCAGGAAGACACTGCTCAGTTCATGCAGTTTAAATTGAATCGTGATCAAAGCGGTTTATTGATTTATCAATGACATGTAATTAAGCAGCAGTGAACTATATATTCAGGTTCAATATCAGCAATACAGTGTGTAAATGAAAATACGAGGTGCTTACAAACTATTAATAAACATTACAAATTTCTAAGCAACCTTGTAAATGAACACCAAATAGTTCTAACCACCCACTGGCTCTCTCCGTCATTGGCAGGGTGGGCTACCAGCACCCCCACTCTCCAGAGTGGGTGGCTTCCCTGGCTTCCACACCCCAGGTCTTGGAGAGGCAGGTGCTCGTGCTCCCTGTTCCCCACTAACACCATGCCACTGGCACACCCAGGCATGGGTCCCTGACTGCTGCCCCTGCTCCACCACTCCCCTAGCTGGGTGCCAGCTGCTGCCAGTGTCCCAGGGGGAGGCTGCTTGACCTGGCTTTCCGAGGTGACTGTGAGCGGTGCTGCATCACTCCTTCAATTTCTGCTCCAGTCTCTTCCTACTGCTACAGATTTTCATCCTTCATGCTTCTTTTGAAGCTGACTCCTTTGTTTCAAGTCTCCTTGAAGTTCCCCCGTTAACGTTTGATCCAGCTGATGGTTCTTGCACTTGATGAGTATCAGTGAAATGACCTCTCAGGCAGTTTGGGGTGCTCCATTTGTGTACTTTGCTCATACCCACGTTTCTGCCCTAACAGCTGTTCTTATCCAGGCTGTACAAGGTAAGTTTGGGCTGTGCACGTGCTCCCACAATCAACTAATGTATGAAATCGAGACAAAATACTTGTAGAACATATCCTTGTAGAACAAGGATAAACTGTCACCGTTGGAGCAAGGTGACAGAATTGATTTATCTCTTTTAGTGTGCATTAACTGAGAGGCCATCAAGTATGAAAGCAGTGATGCGCAAATTAAAAAAGATTATTACCTGCAAAAGCCTGTTCAAGATCAAGAAATTTCCTAAAATACCAGCTGATCAAAGTAAATGTGATTTGACAGAGTCACTTATCATATACTTGAGGTGATGATGATTCTTATTGATTATAATGAAAGAAAAATGGAAGATTTACTATATTATTTGTGTGAGAAATTATCTTGGACTTATGAAGTGGAAACAAGCTTCATCATTGCAGAAACAGTGAGTAACCACTCTAGTCTGTCATCTTTGTTTCCTTTCATTCCCAGTCTTTAACATTTTCAAGCAATTGTTCCAGTATAATTTTTTTTTTTAAGCAATAAAGATTTTTGTGTAGATTTTTTTTTTGTCATGGAAATATCTTGTTAATGAAGCACAACACAATAAGAAACGATCAGTAGGAGAGCTTATGTTTGAATACAGATTTTAATGAAAAAAAGCCAAATTTTCATTCTTTTCATTTCATTATACTGACAGAACTAGAACTGGACTACAATTTTAGACAGAATGTATTGACATTAGAAAAGTTTAAATTGTGGATATTTTCCACATGTGTACATTATAGTTTCTATAAACGTTTTGATGGAATTGGAATCTCATGCCAAGGCTTAGATTTCTTGTAAAATATTTGAGACATACCTGTGTCAGTGTTGCCTGTTGGTCAGATAAATGCCAAACCCAGGAACTTATTCTGTTTTATTCAATGAAATGACTATCATGTACTGTCCACAGCTGTCTATTTTATTGGCCATGTGCAAACATCCCGTACACATTGTGTTTACTTTGTAATGGTTTAGTGCTGCAGAGAGTGGAGGAAAACAAATCAAGCCAGCCTCTGGAAGGATCAGATACAGCCAACTTGGAGGGAGTGGGAAGGAGAGCAGGTTCATGGCCAGTAACCTGTTCCCCACCATTTGGCATCACATGTGCTCTGCACTGCTAATGGAGGGATTGCTTCCATGTTACATCTGTCTAGCCCTTGTGAGAACTGCAATTGACTGTATGTCCACATACACATCTCAGGAAATCAAGTATTATAGCTCAGATGAACCTGATGCTGCTTCTTTCTATATGCAAGAACAAGGATATTTTTTATTGTATTATTTTAATAAGAATTAAAATTAGAAGCAGTATTACAAATGAATAAAAATAACAGGTCATTTCAACTGCTTTGGAGGTATACTTTTTACATGAATAATTGAGATATTGATTTAATAACTACCACAATGTGTTGAAAAGCAGAGGAATTTGGGAAAAGGAGAAAAATATTTTCTAAATGTTGTTTCTCTGAAATATGAAAAACTAGATATAACTATAACAACAGTTATTTGAAGAACTAGAAAATGGTAGGAGTATGCTTTTCTTAACCCACAAAACTTTTTTTTTTTTGGTAAAGAGAAAAAATCCTTTCCTATTTCTAAAGGAATAATTATTATTTCTTAATTTTAAAAGGTTAATTGAGTCAAATAAGAATCTACATTCTTCTGGTGTAATAAAGTCAGAAAACAGAGCCAAATGTTTGAAATTTTGTTTTAACTTTAAGGGAAATATTTAATCATTCCTGAGTTGCTGTTTTATTTCTTATGTAACTTTGTTTAAATATATACAGATACTATCCTTTGAGTTTTCAAAATTTTATGATCAAGAAAGCTTTACATTGGATAGGAGGTGATTTGAATCTCCTTTGCTCTCCTTACTTTCGATACTTACTTTTGTGTCTATATTTATGTCGATGCAATGGCTTATTCCTAAATGTGGTGGGTTGGCCTTGGCTAGCAGATAAACTCGCTTACTTCCCCCATTTGAAGCTGACTGTGAGTGGCACCGGGCAGCCTCTGATCCCGTCACACAGAGACCACTCCTGCAGCCTCAGTGCTACGAAACCTTAACATCCAATGACCTAACACCCAATGACTTCTACAGTTATGAGCAAATTTTGTATCAGATTCTACATAATACCTATTGATATACAGGAGGAATAATCAGGTACTCTGGACGAAAATTTTGAGTAAGATATTTATGATAAATCTGTGCAAATGAAGGAAAAAATGTTACTGCCAGACACAATTCTTTGTGCCAAATTGCACACTATCTATTTTGCTTGTAGATTTTGTGTATTTTCATGCAGGGCAGTAGCTGGAAAGAATTTCAAGGCAGGAGAAACTTCAGGCTGGGCTAGCGTATTGTTGCAGCTTATTCCAAGAAAATTAACAAAATCCAACAGCATCCTTTATTTTTTAAGTTCAGGCATCATTAATTATCCTTTTTTTTTATCATTGACACATAAATCTCAGGCTAGACTTTAGTATCCACTTGAAAAGAGTTCTGATTTTGTTCCTACTTGTGTATTCTCTTCCCTCTTTCACACTTATTAAATCAGGATACATTTGACTATTACTCTGCATTTGTGGTAATTAAATTTACAGGGTGACTATGTACTTTTTCCATTGTAGTAGGCTGACATGTTAGAAGATGACAGAAAAGTTATAGAGTACGTACTAAGTCATATCTTCAGAGCAGTGAGAATGGAACATACATGAAGCTATAAATGAACTGTCTGCCCTGCTCCTAACTTTTGGAGGGAGGTTCCTCAAAAGTACAAACTGACTTTCAGACAGGATATAAGTTTCCAGTTTTCAATGTATGTTGGAAATGTTCCTTCTAAAAGACTATTTGAACTAGCTAAAAGTCTGCAAATAAACAGCAGGAACAAAACTATCTAGGTATCTTCTCTCACTCTTGAAAGTGAGATAAAGTCTGCACGTTGCTACCTTCAACCAGTGGAAGCAACTGTATTTCAGGGAGTTAATGAAAGGAAAGCAAGGCCTGGGCATAGCTGTCTTCTTATATTGGGTAACTGCTTTGGTACTGAGATACAGTCTGACTTCTCCCACTTTCACAGGCCTTAGACCCCTGTCTGCCAGGGCGCAAGCTGTCTCACTTATAACTTGTCCCATTTCGGACTATGACCCATGCTGCGTCTCCTCTTCCACAGGGGTGGAAATGGTAGAGATGTGACAAGGTTGTCACATTGTCACCTCACTGTGAAATCACAGTGAAGGTCACACGTCTGCATTCTTCTCTGTGATATAACTGATGTCAACACTTCTTCTCACCACTGGGTTATCTCATTTAAAACTGCAGTACCTGGCCTCCCTGAGGACTTGCAGTGAGGTAGCTAATGCATGCATTATAGTAAAATGTGGCTTTTTTTTTTTGACAGCAGAGACAAAGCTTGGAAACTATGTAAGGGAGTAGAAGACATTTGAACTTCTGTCCTTTCTAGGAGTTTTTAGGAAAGTAGAGGATTGTTAATTTTGTAGCCAGTGTTAAGAATCCTACAGTAAAGGCTGTCAGGAAGCTACCTTTCAATTATTGGACAAATTCTCTCTTGCAGTGAATCTGGCTCTGTAAAAAGAAATTATTCTAGCTGTATAGGTTGCTGTTTCTGTTACAAAAATATTTTCAGGCAAGAATCTTTTTTTTTCTTTAGAACGAATCTGTTCTTGCTGCTTTATGCTCTACTGAAATCATAAACCGCTGAATTGCACCACAACTGTTAGCTAAGAAAAAGAATTATGTTATCATTCTTTCAAACTTAGGCAAGGGACAAAAAATTCAAGTTGTGAATTTGAGCAGAATTGTTTCCAAACAGATTCTTTCTGAGTGCCTCGTGCACTCAGAAACTTGAACTACTCTTTTGTGCTGCTCATGGAAGGATACACCAATAGGCTAATATTCAACAGGAATCAATAACAGAAAAATATTCCAGTCATGTGAATATTAGTTCATTCCTGTTGAGTTAGCAAAACAGTCATGTCACATTTTATCGTGACACGTCAGGCTGTGTCACAAGACAAAGTAAAATGTCAAAAAACTTCGTTCAAAGCAACGTCAGGTACAGTAACAAATGTAAGGAGACATTGTTTGGCTTCGAATGTGGGGTAAAAGACATCACTATCTCCAAACTTTCTTCTGTAAGAAATGCCATACTCCCAACATTTGAATCATATTGAAAGTTTTACGAACTTCTGCTCCTATATTTTACCTTTTTACTTATTCTGTGTGTTTCTTCATATACACAGAATATGAAGTTTGGCTTCGAATGTGGGGTAAAAGACATCACTATCTCCAAACTTTCTTCTGTAAGAAATGCTGTACTCCCAACATTTGAATCATACTGAAAGTTTTACGAGCTTCTGCTCCTATATTTTACCTTTTTACTTATTCTGTGTGTTTCTTCATATAAGGTTGTATTAACTTTATGATATAAAGCAATTTAGTCCAAACTTATGAATCTAGTCAGAGCAGTAAGTGACGCTGTTTGCATTAGTATAGCTCAGTATCACAAAAGTCTGCTTTGTTAGAGGCATGTTTCCAAAGGAATAAGTGGATGTTAGGTAACTAGTTTACTCTGATACTCAGGGAGAATTGTAGGCCTCATTGCACATTTATACTTTGGTATATTAATTTTTTTGAAATATTAGTTTTATCCTCAAATTAGAAATTGAAACTTTTTAAGCTTTTAATTTCCATTCAGAAAAGAACATAAGCATATACTTCAAGAACATGCTTATATCTAATTTTCTTTACTTGTGGTTCAGACTGTGCTTAATCTGCCTCACTGAACAGATGACCTCTTTCTGGACCGTTTTTCTGCTAACACCACAAACATGCAGGTGACTATTATGTTAGATGAATGGCACAATATGGTGTCTTAAAGATAGGTTCCTATAATTTATGGCAGTTGAGGCCATATAGATCTGTGGGATCAGCATTGATATACATGGTTCTGCAGAATTACAGCCAGAGTTTATGTGGATTAGTTTTTAGAAATGATGTGCCTTTCCCCCTCTTCCAGATACTGCAGCACGTCCTATGAAAGTAGGTATCTATTTTAAAGGGTACCTTAGGACTGCATTCAATCCTGTAATTCTAGGCCAAAGGAAATTTTTGTTTTCTTGAAAAGACAACAATAGTCAAGAAAACAGATCTCGCTAATCTTTGCTTTTCAATAATTTTTCCAAGTATTTTTTCAGCATAAATATTTCAGGTAGTATTCTTTTGATGGACTTAAATGAAAGGTGAGATTTGGCAGATTATAGCTAGTTTTAATGTTTGAAATATTTGTTTAAAATATGTACTTGTTGTTCAATTTCATGACAGTCTTATACTGGCTGTATATCCTGGGAGTTTTCCTCTCGTTTCACTCTGTGAAACCCCCCATAACTTCAAAAACCGCATGAGAACTGTATCCCTTTGTTGCTAGTGATGCATCTTTTCTCCAAAATGGCTGCCCAGTCTTTTGTGAGTATTTGCAAACATTTTCAGTTGAAGGTTATTATTCAGTATTTCTAGGTCATAGTTTCCTATAATGAAAAGGGAATGGAGGAGGCCTTGAGATTATTTCCGGAAAGAATTGCCTTCAAGCAACATCTACCAAATGTTGAACATTTGGTCTATACGTTATTAGTAGGAGGGAGAGGGAGAAAGAAAGTGACATTTTTCTCTGAGTGTGGATTACTTACAGACATTCTGTAACCTAATACCATGGTCTTCTGGTAGCTCTTTTTTTCCATTACCCCACAGCTATTCATTAGCTGATGTGCCAATGTCTGTCACAATTTCTCCTGTGGGACAATGGTGTCTTAATATTTTAGCAACAGCACAGCAATGTAATTATCTGTAAATAATTTAGCATGTATTTCGTTGATGTGGAAGCTATCCAATCAGCCAAAGAAAAAAACTCCCAACATTTCCTATCAAAGTTTGAGCCTTCTGCAATATGCTTTTTGTCATCTTTGGCTTCTCGGAATCATTTATTAAGTATTTTCTTCCACAAATATTTGGAACACAAACCCAAGCTTATGTTGCTGGGGACAAATTCAGACAGGATATGAATGAGTATCTTCTGAGAAATATGTGATACTTTACTTGTATACTTCATAAGTGAATGTTGTGGGCCTTGTTAATATTTATTTCCTGTATTCAGGAAGAACATATGCAACTACTAATTACATTATTTTAAAGATAAGACTATTAATTATACTGGTTCTATCTTTTCTTCTCTCTAATCAAACAATAATTCAAAAATTAATTTTCATTAGCTTCTTCAATTTCTTACTATTTTCCTTCCTTAGCACTTTACCATGAGAGTTTCTTCGGATGAGAAATAGAATTAAAACATCCTTCACCACACGGACATCAGAAGGAGAAGGATTTAGTTCAGCTGACAATGACTTCCAAGGGGTTCAAAAGAGCTGGATCAGCTCTGTGCTGAAGATTGGTGCTAGCTTATTCACATTTTTGTTATGCCTGCCATCTAATTGTGGTTTACCTAACTGCTAAAATATTCTGCCTGAACAGAAGTGAGTATGTGTGAGTAATCCCAAGGAATATGAAGGCATTATTCCTGTTTGCGAAGACTGGCATACATTTACTTCTTTCTGGGACCAAGGTTAGAAAAGTCCTTATCTTCTTATATGCAAACAATTTACCATTCTCTGGACAATACATGTATAAAAATGACATGTTTGATTCATAGTTCACAAAGTTTGACATGAGCATTTTCCTGTATATGCTATTTTACTTAGAAGAGAAGCTGGCTTCAGCTGTCTTGAATGGGACCACAAGCATCACTTAAGCTTGTGAAAGACTCCATCTTTACCTGAATATGTGTGTGTATGGGACAATTTATGCACAATCACACTTTACAGTGCAGCCTCAAAGGTCTCCCTGTGATTTTGAAGTCAGAATAGTATGAAGAACAGTCTCTGCAGTCCTCAGAGTAAAAAATCTGTCTGTGTGCGCATGGCTATAACAAGGACACTCATCACCTAGAGCTGACACAAGCCATGAAAATGTATGCTTAGGAGGGATATACTTGACATAGCATAAGTTCTAGCTACCTTTGGCCTGGAGATAAATGATTAAGAAGTTATCAGCATGTTTAAATGTATGAGTTCTACTCACGTCAAATGAAGTGGGAATAATAAAGATGAAAATATTTGTCTAAAATCTGCATTTTGCATTTGCACTCTGTCAAAAGTGTAAAGTATTTGAAATCAAGTATTCTTGTTAGTAATATGTCACCACTATTACTAATTATTGAAGGAGTTTCCTCTGCTTTGATATTGTTGCTATGGAAAAAAAAATTGATGTACTTTCAGTAACGAAAAGGAAGATATATTGAACTGTCTGAAATGTATTAAGAATAAGACTTTTCTGAGCATAAAATGTTGAAAGATAGAGGGCCAAACCCTGAGTTTTTTAACAGAATGTAATATTACAAGGGAGCCTTACTAATTAGAACCCATCTGACTCTCAAGTGTCATCTCCTAAAGAGCTGATGGACTAGCAGCAGTAAGGATTCTCAGAGATACGAATGTGGTACTGCAGACCACACTGCAGACTTGAAGCCATAGCTTTTGTGCAGGATATTTTTTAGACATATTTGAATAATATTTATGAATAATATATGAGCTCATTTTTCCCAGTGAATCATCAAATGCATTATTAACGAACACATTCAGTCCAATTTTTAGAAATTCAAATAATACTATGTAAATACATTAATCTAGATTTTTTTTCCCTTTTCTCTGTGGTTTTTCCCTTAGCTAAGACAATTCCTACTATATTTTTTTTTTTACCAAAGGAAGGATTCATTTCAATTTGTTCTTATTATACTGTTATTATGCATTCCTAATCACTGTAGTGTAGTTAGTGTGCTGTAAATTCACATGTGAGCTTAACTTACAGTAATGTCACTGAGGAGAAAGCACAGTAAGTACATATGTTTGTTTCACAGAGCTTTTAAATTTAAACCATGCATATTCTTTCTGGTTCCTTTGGCTGCTCAAAATAGATGGTTTTCTTTAGACATATGTTTTAGTTTAACTGTCAAGTTAGGTATGACTGGAATAGAAAGCTGACTATGGAGTTAACTAGGATGGATCTATTTGTTTGGTTTTTTTTCCTTCCTTATGATTTTATTATATCAACTCACAATATATACTAGTAGATAGTCTTTAATAAAAAAATAATACATTACTGAAATATGCAGCCTTTAAAAATGTGCATTTTGACCTGGATGTTCTATGAATATATAGATATTTGAGTTACCATGTGATGAATTTATATTTAATGAGGAAATTTGTCTATTTATAGTTTTTATAATTCAGGTAACATATTCTTCTGTCTAATAAGATGTATAAAGATTACAAGGATTTGAGACTGAAGAACTTATTTTTGTCATGTGTAAGCATATCGACAAGTGCAGTGGAGCCCTGATAACTGATATGCCCTGATAATCTAGTCTAGTTGACATCTTGGACATCTTTAAATTTCCCCATTGCTGGCTGCATTGTCAAAGGGATGCTAAAATATAATACGGAAATTTGTTTCCAGAGATCAGCTGAAATGAATAATCTGTAGTCTGGAGTATACTCTGTGAGGAGTAAAGTTTTACTAAACTGTGGAATGGTGAAACTCTTATGCTTTCAGTATTGAGTAGAGAGTGAATAACTGGTAGGGCCATGTCATTACACAGCTGTTTCTGCAGTTGTGTTGTCCTCTTAAAAATATATCTCCAAAGAAAAGCAATCCCCACCAATCCATTCGGTAAACTGCAGAAATAATGAAGTCTAGTTCCAATCAAGGGATGTCCAATGTCCTTAATTGTCAACATTTCTGGCTCCTCTTTCTCCTCTCTGCTACTCTCACTTGTGGGAATAGGAACATCCTAAAATAATGTGTCTACTTTTTTTTTTTTTTTTTTTAATACTACCATATATAAGTAAAGGTGTAGAAGAAAATCAGGCTACACAACTATAAAAAAGTAATGAGACAAAAATTAAGTCATGTGTGTCTATCTACATGGCTTCAAATAGAAAACATTGTCTTTGTGCTGTACATACATTCCAGGACCACTGTATTGCAGTAACTGTATTACTCAGCATATTCTGGGTTTATGGAAGTGTTCTAGCACAGTCAGTGGAATCACTGTTCTATCTATTTAAAAGTCAAAAGAAGAGGAGTGTGTTAATAGGATTACTGCAGTGAGGATAGAGCAGAGCTTCTCGTAGACAAAATACTTAGAAATTTTACAGCCTTAGTCATTATCCATGTTTCACACTTATCTGTTCATAACTTGTATCTACTACCTAATCCGGGGCTCACTGAAGTAAATATAAAATTGCTATGGACATTAATAAGAGAATAATTTCCTTTATATTGAAAGATTATATTTAATACAGAAAAAAGCATTCAGCAATAGAGAAAGTGAATCTCAGTTGGAAAAATAAAATGGGTTAATGTGCCTCTGAAAATCTCATTCTGAGCAAATTCTAACTGCAAAAAAGATCTAAAAATACCTTATAGAAATTATATTTATTGTGACTGAAATGTATTATCAAAAACTGATTAAAATAGCAAGAGTAATAGAAATAGAACACAAAGCTAGGCATGTCTAAACAGATGCAAGTGAAAAGGTATACACTCACTTTTTCTGTCTGCCTATTTACTCTGGTTTGTAAATATAGGAGTGCAGTTTCTGAATATTTTAAATAAAGTAATGTTGCCAAAGTTCTGAAACAAAAAAAAAAACCTCAAAACAACTGAAAATGAAACAAGGTCTCTTGGGAACATGATCTAGGTGTAAAATAGTACAGTAGAGGTGTCAATCAAAGTAAGCAACCTTATTAAAAGTGTAATAGCAAGCATTCCTGGTGAGAAGTATAGACAGAAAATATAGAAAAAAAAATGTGACTTTATCAGATCACTTTTAGGACTTGGAAAACCAAAGGGAAACTATGCAAGAATGGAAAAGATCTGTATGTAAGGTAATAGAACAGGAATAATAGACCAATCAGTCAGGATAAGTCACAAGAAATAATTTCAAGTAATAAAAAGTAATAAGAAAAATTGTGTAAATAAATTGAAAGAATAAAATACATTACTCATCAGAAAGGAGAGAAAATAGTAGATGACACAGGGAAGATATATGTATGCAGTTATTTTTTTAAGCATTTGTAGAAAAATCCATGGTGATTGATTCTTAAAATGAAGGGTGTAGGAAGTAGGAAGTACAATAGAAAAAGAGGAGGCTAAATAAAATGCAGGTAAGTCAAACGAAGGTAAAAGATAAGGTGAAACCTTCCTCTCATGAGTGTTTCATAGAAATCCATCTACACTACTTAAAAATTACATGAAGTAATTTTGGAACCACAAGTGTTTTTCTGTATAGATTCCAGAACCTGTGATATCGAAGAGCTAGAGTAGGTAAAATACATCACTTGTTTTTAAAGATGAGTATGTGTAGGATCTGAGGAACAACAGGTTACTTCTGACTTAAAAGACTTGATCTTTTAATATCTGGTGCTACGTCACAAGACAAGAAACATGACTTACTAGATGAGCTACCAAAATTTCCACCAGCAGTAGTTTTCTTTCAATATTTTAAAAAATTATTCCTTTTGACTGTAACACACAGTAACTCTCCTAGGGAAATAGTTTCCCTAGATGAATTCTTATTGGCTCTTCCCTCTTATGGTACTTGGTTTGTAATATCATAAGGAGTGCCACGATACAGAGACCTCTTGATAGGGAATCTTTGTTAAAGATAATAGCTGTATCTATGAACTGGAATAAACCTCTGAATAGGGCAACTGGATCTTTGTTTCAGGTTATGAACCGGGGAACAAAGGACTGTTAGTCAGATAAATGCCCAGAGGATGAAAATTCTGGTTTATGGTCAGTGAAGAGCGAGGTCAAATCTAGATAAATGAAGGAATGAAGATGGTGAAATTCCCCTGTATCGTCTTCAGTTTAATATGATTCTTATTATTACATCCTCATACTGCACAATTCTCTGTTGTAAATGAATGACATCCATAAGCTGTGTAGTAACACATCTATATTACCTCATCCACTCCCCAAAGAAAGAGCAAAGAAAAATATGCTTTGGAATGTTTTTATTGTAGTATTTTTATACATATATGGTACTGGAGAAAAATTCTTATTAATTATGGTCGTAAACTGGTACCTCAGAAGAATTATGGAAAGAACTGATGATTGAAGAATATATTTGGAATGTGATTTCTTGTGTGCCCCCACTAAGCTACGCTATGCTTACAGGCTGAAGACATGGATCTATTGTACTAATGCAATAATCTGTGTATTAATGCAGCTTCCCCTTTACTGGTAGATCTTGTGCCCAAATTTCAGAAGGAAATCTACCTTATAGTGGGTTCATTCTGAACACTGTATAGATTTGGTGATAGTTATGCTTCTTTTCGTAATAATCATGATACATTGAGAAATTTCTAACTGTGACTGATAAAGGATTACAAAATATTTGTCATATGTGAAATATTTTTTTGGTTTAATCATGTTAAGTTAAAATAACAAGAAAAAAAACCCCAAATATCAGTTCGTTTCTTTGCTTATGCCACACTCATTGATGTGGTGTCTGTGTGCACAAACAAATCAATGTCTCTTTTAATTATTTCATACAGTTCCAGCTAACTTATGTTTTCTTTAACATTAATATGTGTATATGCCAATATTTCCCCACTCCATTTGTATTTTTTTTGACTCATGTTCCATTTTACTTTTGGTAAGTGTTTCATATGTATGTTCTTGTCTTACCTTTTATGTTAAATCAAGTGGGAGTTTATAGCTGTATGTTTTTCAGTGGTTACAATTTGATTGTTACAGAAACTATGTTCAAGAGAAATCTTTAGTGACAACAAAAAACCTAATTAAATGTGGAATTGTTATTATTTATCTTTTCTACTGTAATGATTTAGAGTAAAACTGAGTATCTACTTATACCTGCTTCCAATGTATAATCAGTCAGTAACATGTTATGTACAGCAGCTAATATAAAATTAGGACTTGAATGGTACATACTTACATACTACAGGTAAAAAGACCTCTCAGGTTACTGTTTTTCTGTAGTTTAGCTTCCTTTAAACCTGCAAAACCGTTCTAGCAACAACAAATTATTTAAGAAATTGTTTCAGGACATTTAACTGCCAAGCAGATGAAGTCTGTCAATGATTACAGTGAAAACCCAAGTCTGTCGAATCAAGTATCCAATAAAAGAGCTATTTTATTGGTATTCCTACACTGCACTTATTTTTGAGTGTATGCTTATAGAGAACAGAGAGCTTAAAGGTAGCTCAGCCTCTGTGGAAATCATTTTTGTGTTCATTACAAGCTGTCTGAGTTTAAGTTGATCGGACCTCAAAGGAAGAGTAGAGATTTTTATGGTAATTTCTTTCCTGTGGTTATCAAAACTATTGTAAACCAGTTTACCCACACAATACAAAGAGTCTGAAAAAACCTATTGTGAACCAGATTAAACTGAGTGTATAAAGGACTTAATGAATTATGGTGTTAAACTTGAACTGTTTTCTGTTTTGTATTTTTACCTTTTTCTTTGTTTTAGATTCAGCATATTAAATTCTCAAGGGGTCACCCTGTCAGCCTCAATTCTGTGGCCTGGATTTAGTTGAATCAATCCTAATTGAAATTCTGCACAGGTCTGGTATTCTGTGGAGATTGCAGATGAATGACAGCGCAGTGGCAGGAAAGATAAATACGCTGGCAAATGAGATCCAGGCTCTCCACAGAGGATGGAATAAATTACTTTACCAATACATTGGAGGTAATACGCTGGAGAAAGAAAGTGAAATCAAAGCTAGTTTAATACTAGGTTTGTTAACGAAAAAAAAAAAAAACCAACAACACAGTTAAGATTTACTTAAAATACAGATTTGTGGTATGTACTGCATTTAGGTCACTTCTTCACTTCTTTTTGTATTGTGAGTAATGATCACTGCATACACTTTAATTTCATTTATGCAGGCAGCAGCTTGCACAATTGGAATTCATGCAGCATTCTTTGTGTAGCTCAAGGCCCAGTAGTAACTGTGGTATAGCATATTGATTAGTAATTTGATAAATATATAAAATGGCACACAGAGTTTAAGGTGCTTCATGCAAAATGTATTTAAATAACCTTAGCTAATTAGTGTGAATAGCTTTGAGGCACTGCTGCCTGAATGAAAGATATTTTTTTGAATCCAGAGATTTAAGAGGTTTTATGACTGGATGAGCAAAACTTAAACCAAGGGAAAAGAGCAAACATTAATTTTCATAGAAATGAAGGTGAGTTAGATGACCCGATAGAACTTTTCTCAATTTTCTTGCAGGTGCTGTACTGTTCCTCTCAGCCTATTTTCTCTTACTTCTTCCAGTCTAATTGCTAAATTTCTTAAATAACCAGAATTTCAGTACTTTCCTCAGAAGAATATATTAGAGTCTAATGGATCAGAAAGTATTTTCTAATATATATCCAAAATTATAATTTTCTTAATGTCAGATATTACTTCTTTAGGTAGTTACAGTCTGTTGTGCCACTCGAAAGAATTCCTTTCCTTCCTCTGTGCTTATATCCACCTACAATGTGTAGTTACTGTATTTTACCTTTTTTCCTTAGTATTCACTTAGTAAAATTATATGAATTAATCTTTCACCTCATATCGGAAGTCAGTTTCTTCTGTTACCTAAAAATAGTATTTACTTTTGTCTTTTCTTCAGCTGATTTGTGCATATTAGTGATGTGTCATGGTGCTCTAGACTGGACTATTAATCCAGGCTGAGATAAATCCCGACAACCATAAACTGTGGTATCCGTAGGCAATTTTCACTGACCATTTCTGATTTGGTGTTTCATCCTGTACCTGAATTTGTTTTCCCACACCTTAAACATCCTTTTATCACCACTGTTCTCTTCCCAATGTAGTTATTTTTAATCCTTAATTTCACTAGAAGTGCTAGCTCATGCTTCTCTGAGTTCAACCTCACTTCATTTTCAGTCTATGTTATAAAAAGGCTGTTCAGAGACAATTCGGCATAGTCCTACGCAAGAACGACTCAGTGAAATCACTGGAGGCTGCCTTGCTAAAAAGAGGAGTATGTCCTACCTAGCAAGTAGCAGAAAGGTGTCAGGAATGGAAGTGAGAATGGTAACTCTGGTTTGAACAAAGAGTCCCTTGTGAAGGAAATAAAATCTGCCTGATGGTTGGCTAGCGAATGTGTACAACCTTGCATTCCCTTAAACCAGACAGGCATTGCTGTAAATCGATGCAACACTTGCATTATCTAGGGTGCCCTGGAAAGAAGAACTCTAAGAGGCGAAAAATGTTCCCAATACAATTGAACAAAATGTCATTAGTTTTTAATTCTGACTTTGGCTAAATCATGCTACTTTTACTTATACTGATTAGTACTAGTTAGCTCATTTAGGAAGACCTCATGACCTCAGCTAATCTTGGAGTTTTAGTTCTTGTGCAGTATCATTCTGTTTCTTCTCTGGCATTTATGTCATAGCTAGTAGAAATTATCAGCACAACTTGTATTTCAAATTTTTTTCTCCAGAAATTATGAACTTCTAAAATTAATTTATAGAATGTTTCATTGGATGTGATAACTGTTGGAATATATCTCATAATAATAAGAAAAAAAATTAAGTTGTAGCAAGGCTTTTTCATTAATTAATTTTTAATGGAAATATTTTATACAAGATAAACAAAATATTTTTTTTAAAGTTAAATCCTGTAATATTGTAATAACTGCTGTTCTTACTCACTTTCTGTCTTGTTTACTTTTTCAACCAATTCCAATACCTATTTTCAAAGTGTTACTATAGAATATAAAGGACAATGTCTGCAGTGCTAAATAATTATTTTCCTTCTCCTCATCTTAGCTTATTAGCTGGAAGTGACATCCTTGCTTTGGCATCATTTTGCTGCTTTTTGCTTATTACAGAAACATGTCCATTCATTGGCTTCCAGAAATTAAGTACTCCAATTTACCGCAATAATGTGCTAAAATTGCTGTTACTTTCCTGTTTCTTATTGGTTCCCTGCCCATAGCTAAAAATAGATTTTTTTTTTTTTTCCCCTTCAAAACAACCATGTGATATTTTGATTCTTTGAGGGGACTATTCCTTTACTGGGTACAAAATGAATAGCATAGATGAACCATCCTTTGTTTATTATTTTTGACTGCAGGTTAAACTTTTGAGTATAACAACCACTGGGAAAGTTATACTACCTTAACTATGATAATTCATCGGTGAGCATTTTGTTATATTCTATACTGGTCATATATTTTACGTATGAATACTTATAGTTTTCTCTAACAAGTATGTGGAGACAGAAAAAAAATACTATGTGGGCTTAGGCAACCTTATAGCAATATAGTTACATCTGTGTTGTATAGTTTTTGGCAAAAAAGCTCACTGTCTACTAAAATAGCTATACTTGCCCAAAACCTTGGTTTTGTGGTTTATGAACATTAGGAACACAAATTCTCTCAGCTTTTAGTAGAATTAAAATTATACAGGTGTTTTTGAAAACCTGCATAACTACGTTACTTTCATTCCCCTATACTATCACTTCTCTGTTGGAGCAGCCCTTCTTTACCCAGGTTTGTTTCTTTGAACTAGCAGATTCTGCATTGCTGGGGAATGGGAAGTACAGATCTTGACCAAACAGGTGACTGAGTTTGATTAGATATCTAAAATACAGTGTAATAACACCATTAACATAACACTGTTCTGGATTCTGTTTCAACTTTCAATTTCTTTCTTGAGAAATGGGAAATTTCTATTGATTTTTTAAACAGAAAGGAAGCAGTTATTGTGAAAAAAAACAAGCCCCAAACCTAACTAATGTTCCATTAAGGGGCAGCTTCAATCAAAAAATTCCAGTGAGAAGATTTCAGTGTGCTAATGGGTTGTACTTTGTAAACTAAATATGACTGTTCACTTATTTGAGTTTGCATTATGTAGTTTGTTCACATAATATCGTACTTAATTTTTGATTGTACATCTGAGCATTTCATTATCAAGATGAGGACCTAAGGTATTCAGTTATCTCCTGGACATTTACCACAATAGTCATAGTATTATTTTGTACAAATATTTTTGCTAATGGCTGTTCATTTTCAACAGAAATGGAATAGATGACACTGCAGATACTGCCAGTGCAAATGTATGGGTATACAAAGGTAAATACTTGAGTTACTTTAGCAAAGTTTGCCCTGTTCAATCTATTGATTTTGCTTATTAGTAAGTGATATATGAGTTTAAAAAAAAAGCCTTGAATTCTAAAATTATATTTAAGACATTTTAAAATATTCGCTGATACCTGCTGTGATTATTAAAATAAAACACAGAATCAGAAGACACAGACCCAATAGGCACAGAATCATAGAATGGTTTGGTTAGAAGGGGCCTTTAAAGATCATCTAATCCAACCATCCCTGCTGTGGGCAGGGACATCTTTCAGTAGATCAGGTGAAATCCCCCTCAAGCGTGACCTTGAACACTTCTCATGATGGGGTATCCGCAGTTCCCTGGGCAATCTGTGCCATTGTCTCAACACTCTCATTGTAAAAAATGTCTGCCTTCTATCTAATCTAAATCTACCCTTGTCCATTCATTTTAAAAGCATTACTGATTGTCCTGTCACTACAGGCCTTGGTAAAAAATCTTTCTGTCTTTCTTATAAGCTCCCAAAATATTAAAAGGCTGCCATGAGGTCTCTTTGGAGCCTTCTCTTCAGGTTGAACAGCCCCAATTCTCTCAGCCTTTCTTCACAGGAGAGGTGGTCCAGCGCTCTGATTATTTCTGTGACCCTCCTCTGGAGCTGCTCTGCCAGGTCCATGTCTTACACTGGGGATCCCAGAACTGGATGCAGCACTCCAGATGCGATCTGATGAGAGCATAGCAGAGGATGAGAATCACCTCCCTTGACACGCTAGAGATGCTTCATAGACTAACCTTCATGGTGGTGCTTTGCAGCATAGCAATAGTATGTGACATAGGAATATGAGCTAATCATCAAGTGGTGATAATAGGGGAGGTAGCCAAACCTTGCTTCCCACCCCCAAATTTCAGATATCATGAAGTTACAGAATCATAGAATGGTTAGGGTTGGAAGGGACCTTCAAAGCTCCTCTAGTCCAACGCCCCTGCAAGGAGCAGGGACATCCCTGACTAGATCAGGTTGCTCAGAACCTCATCCAGTCTGGCCTTGAACATTTCCAGGGATGGGGCATCCACCACCTCTCTGGGCAACCTGTTCCAGTGTTATACAACTCGCAACGTAAAGAAATTTTTCCTAACATCTGATCTAAATCTACCTCCCTCTATTTTAAAACTGTTACCCCTCGTCCTATCACAACAGGCCCTACTGAACAGCCTCTCCCCATCTTTCTTGTAGGCCCCCTTGAGGTACTGGAAGACTACTATAAGGTCTCCCTGGAGCTTCCTCTTCCCCAGGCTGAACAGCCCCAACTCTCTCAGCCTGTCCTCATAGGAGAGGTGCTTCAGCCCTCTTATCATCTTCGTGGTCCTCCTCTGGACCTTCTCCAGCTGGTCCATGTCCTTCATATGTTGGGGGCTCCAGAACTGGACACGGTACTCCAGGTGGGGTCTCACCAGGGCAGAGTAGAGGTGGACAATCACCTCCCTTGGCCTGCTGGCCACGCTCCTCTTGATGCAGCCCAGGATGTGGCTGGCCTTCTGGGCCGCAAGGGCGCATTGCCAGCTCATGTTGAGCTTCTCATCCACCAGCACTCCCAAGTCCTTCTCCTCAGGGCTGCTCTTGATCCATTCTCTGCCCAGCCTGTATTTGTGCCTGGGATTGCCACGACCCAGGTGCAGGACCTTGCACTTGGCCTGTTTGAACTTCATGAGGTTGGCATGGGCCCACCTCTCCAGCCTGTCCAGGTCCCTCTGGATGACATCCCTCCCTTCCAGTGTGTCGATGGCACCACACAGCTTGGTGTTGTCAGTGAACTTGCTGAGGGTGCACTCTATCCCACTGTCCATGTCTCTGAGGAAGGTGTTGAACAGGGCCGGGCCCAACACAGACCCCTGAGGAACGTCACTCGTCACCGGTCTCCACTTGGACATTGAGCTGTTGGCCACCACTCTCTGAGTGCAGCCCTCAGCCAACTCCTTATCCACCGAGTGGTCCATCCATCAAACCCATGCCTCTCCAGTTTAGAGAGAAGGATGTCGTGTGGGACAGTGTCAAATGCCTTGTACAAGTCCAGGTAGATGATATCCATTGATCATCCCTTGTCCACCAATGTTGTCACCCTGTCATAGAAGGCCACCAAGTTGGTCAGGCACAATCTGCCCTTGGTGAAGCCATGTTGGCTGTCACCAACCACCTCCTTGCTCTCCATGTGCCTTAGCATGGTTTCCAGGAGAATCTGCTCCATGACCTTGCCAGGCACAGAGGTGAAGCTGACCGGCCTGTAGTTGCCTGGGTCTTCCTTGTTCCCCTTTTTAAAAATGGGGGTTATGTTCCCTCTCTTCCAGTCATCAGGGACCTCACCAGACCACCACGACTTTTCAAATACGATGGCCAGTGGCTTGGCAACTTCATCCGTCAGTTCTCTCAGGACCCATGGATGGATCTCATCAGGTCCCATGGACTCGTGCACCTTCAGATTCCTCAGATGTCCCCAAACCTGCTCTTCGAGTACAGTGGGCAGTTCTTCATCCTCCCAATCCCTGCTTGTGCCTTCCACAGCTTAGGTGGAGAGACAAGAACCCTTATTGGTGAAGACTGAGGCAAAGAAATCACTGAGCACCTCAGCCTTCTCCATGTCCCAGGTAACCAGGACATTGATTTCCTTCTGGAGGGGGCCTACATTCTCCTTGGACTTTCTTTTTTTCCCTACATACCTATAGAAGCCTTTCTTGGTGTTTTTGACATCCCTTGCGAGATTCAGTTCTGTCAGGGCTTATCCTTCCTCACCCGATCCCTGGCCACTCGCACAGCCTCTTTGTAGTCCTCCCAGGCTACCTTTCTCCACTTCCACCCTCTGTAGGCTTCCTTCTTCACTTTCAGTTGGTTCAGGAGATCCTTGCTCATCCACGCAGCCCTCCTGCCCTTTTTGCCCGACTTGTTCTTCATCGGGATGTACCTCTGCTGAGCTTGGAGGAGGTGCTCCTTGAGTATGGACCAACTTTCCTGGGCCCCTCTTCCCTCCAGGGCTGCCTGCTATGGCACTTTGCCCATCAGGTCCCTGAAGAGGCCAAAGTCTTCCCTCCTGAAGTCTAGGGCAGAGAGATTGCTGTGTAGTTTCCTTGCTGCCCCGTGGATCTTGAACTCTTGTACTCCACTGTGTTGTGGTTGCTGCAGCCAAGGCTGTCCTTGAGTTTCACATCCCCCACCAGTCCTTCCCTGTTGGTGAGCACAAGGTCGAGCATGGCACCCCTCCTTGTCTGCTCCTCTATCGCCTGCAGGAAGTTATTGTCCAAGCATTCCAGGAACCTCCTGGACTGCCTGTGCGCTACCGTGTTGAGTTCTGTGCAGGGTCTGTTTTTAGACTTCTATTTTTCTCTAAATTTAAGCAGAATTTTCCCCTTTTGGTCTGTTCATCTAGTTCCCTCTGCACTGTTTGTGATGATATGTGATTAGTTATTTGTATATTTAGGACTCTAACAATTCAGATCTGTGCTTTCTGGTGCTGACTTTAAATAGTTTGTACTTTTTTGTATATGAGGCTTCATAAAACAAACCATTATTAATAAAGAAATAATATAAAAATGCACATAATACTAATAAAAATAATACAGTAATTTACCTTTATATTAGTCCAAAGGGCACTGAAATATTTCTTAGTCCTAAATATATTTCCTTATACTTGGTTATGATGAATAATGACATGATGGTCCTGAGAAATATATTTTTCAAGTTTAAGTTAAGATTTTGACCTTATTCACATTGCTCTATACCAAACTTAATAAAAGGATTCCTATCTTTATAAATCATTCACTTTTTCCATTTTCAACTAATACTAATATAATAGTAATATTTAGACTGCAGTGGATAATGTCCTAGTTCCAGCTAGAATAGAGTTAATTTTCACCTGAGCTGGGAGAGAAACTGGAGCTGGTGGCCCCTGTGTTTTGATAGTTTACTAATTAGCCAACAGCTGGGATAGTTTACCCAAATTGACCAAAGGGCTATTCCACACCCTGTGACATCATGCTGAGTATATTAACTTGGGATTGTGCTGAGAGGTAGGTTCTGCTATTTGGGTGGGAACTGAGTATCAGGATCCACTGTGAGCTATTGTACTAAATTATGTGTTTAAGTATGTTCTGTTATTTGTTTTGGTTTTCATTTCTATTTTTTTTTCTGTTTTTCTCTTAAACTGTTTTTATCTCAACCCATGAGTTTTACTACCTTCTTGTTCCCAATTCTCATTCCCATCCCACTGCAGGGGGTGATGAGGGAAGAGTGAGTGAGCCACTGTGTAGTATTTTAGCCACTGAGTAGGACTAAACCGTGACAATACCTTATCTTTTGTAGGAGGCATGTGCTTCTACACACATTGTAGAATTTTTTTCATGAAGTATGAGAAAGAATTTAAGAAAAGATATGTGCTTTAGACATGTAAGTTAGCTTACTAGTAGATGAAATAATTCTGTTCTATAAATAACTTCCTGAAAATGGGAAAGTTGATGTTGCTTCTACTTAATTTGAAAGTGATGCTGTGAGAGGAGCCATGAATTTGTTGGGAAAAGATCTTTTCATTCATCTAACTATTGGTTCACATGATGTCAATAGATTAAGATAATCTGTTTTTCTAATCAGAAAAAGTCAGCATTTCTCTCTAACAAGAAATCAAAGAGGGATATTGCTATTTTGAGAAATAAAGCAAACTAGCTGTTTCTGCTATTCAGTAAGGAAAGCTGTTATTTTGGTAAATGTCAAGACAGAGCTCTCTTCACAGTCTGAGAAGGCAGTAAATTAGTTTCAGATTGGAAAGTTCGGCTTAATATCTCCACTACTAGTTAGAGGTTAATGATATGGAATGACCATACAAAACACTCTTTTAAGAAGTATTTTATCCTACAAGGAGAGTGCAAATATTTCATAGTATACATTGGTTAGGCCAATCTTCACCAGAAGACTGACTGCCACATATATGAAATAATTTGTTGAAACGTCTATTAGTTAGATGCTACAATATGAAAATGTATTGAGCAGCAACCAAGTCTGAGTAGCACTTTATCAAATGGGTAGTGCTAGCATTTGTAATAATGTCCTGCAGAAGATCTGTTCATTTCTACTGAGAAGCAGGCTGGCCAAATAAGCTGTTCTTATTCTGGCATTTGTGCCATGTGGTAATGATGTGACCAACCTGTGAGCTGGCAGCACGCCATCCTAACAGATGGGCATGAATGCAACTAGCCAAGGAGACTTTTGTTCTATGTGCAGCAGATACACATAACTATTAAAAGTGTTGCTCCCAGCTGCAAGAGTCAAAACAGCAGTTTGCCTTGACCCTCTTTTTTAGAGTTGGTAATATATGGCACTGCTAACCTATCTCTGAACTTGATTGACATGAAGTATCATGAAATACTGGGAGGAGAGGGCAGGGAGATCAAGGTTAGCCTCCTATACTGTTATCTAATTCTTCAGGAATTTTAAATTTTTTGGTAGACAGTGTGTCAATAACTCTTGACACAGAAGAAGCAATAGAGCTAACGGCATGCCCTCTATGGCCACCTTTGTCTAATATGCAAGCAGTACCCATAGACCCTGTAAAAATTAGCCTTGCAGCACAGCCCTAAAAAAATATTTCCCTTCAGTTTAATTGTAATCATTACTTCAACGATCAAAGCCCACAGAGGACAACAAAACCAGGCTTGATCACTCTATAAGTAACAGAAAGTTTCAATCCCGCTATTAGCCGTGTTCTTTTAACCAGAGCAACATACTGATAGAACTGGAAGTAGCTTTTCTCAGAATTATTTTTACATAATCATAGGTACAATATACAGATTAGTGACTTTCAGATGACAATTTTTTGGGTACACGTAAATTTTACTTGTCTGGAAAACAAAGCAGTTAAGAAACACAGCTTTAGATGATTTCAATTATTTATATTCCAGTAAACCCATCCCTTCTTAACAGTTTTTATTTAAAAGACTTACATTAGTGTTGTTATGAAGTTGCTTTGAAAGAATTTGGTGAGAAGTGGGATGAAAGGAGAGTGTCTAAATTGTGATACTCTATACCAGTAAAACTCTGTCTTTAAGCCTGCAGGGCATAGTATTTCAGGGAGCAGGGCAGAGTGAAAATGTCTTGCCATTTAGATGCAGCCTGCAGTGTTGTCAGGATATAAAATGTATTGTCACTCTCTATCCAGAATTTGAGGAAAAAAAGGGAAGCATTTCAGTCCTTTCAAAATGCTCTATTACGCAGCCTGGAAACAGTCTATAGAAATTTTGCTTCTAGCAGAGTTTTAGTTGCTGGTCTTCAATTACTGCAGAATAAAAAACTTGTAACCTGGCTCAAAGCTACTACATGTTTGTGAATCAGCACATAAAACATACTCTCTGCATCTCTGGGATGTCCTTGCTCCCTAGGATACTGCTCCCTGTAAGTCTAAATAAATTCTGTAAGAACATTAAACACGCTTAATTTACCTAATTCCTACCATTTTGTGAGTGAGCATCTCAATGTAATGTGATTGGTTATCACTTTGTATAACCACTGGGCTGCAGTGAACCTGCATTTGTGGAGTTTGCAGTCTTAAGGGATATGGGTCAGGCAAAGCGTAGTTAGCATCTTGAATTTTAGCAAAAAAAAAAAAAAAAAAAAACCCCAACCATAAAACCTTCCATCTGTTCAAGGAATTAGTCAACAGGACCCCCAGGGAAACTGCCATCAGAGACAAGGGAGCAGAAGAGAGCTGGCAGATCTTTAAGGATGCTTTCCACCTCTCCTATGAGCTCTTAATCCCCAGGTGTGAGAAGTCAGGAAAGGAAGGCAAGAGACCAGCATAGCTGAGTCGAGACCTGCTGCTCAAACTAAAGGGCAAGGAGGAAATGCACAGGTGGAGGAAGCAGGGACAGGTGTCCTGGGAAGAGTACAGAGACATTGCCTGGTTGTGTAGGGATAGGGTCAGGAAGGCCAAGGCACAGCTGGAGTTGAACTTGGTGAGGGATTTACTAATGGTTTACATTGCAGTTGTTGAAACCATAGGGATCCAAGCCATGATTTTTGTTGTAAAAAATAATGCCCTGGAAACTTAAGACCTACATATTTTGGACATACTAAGTCTATATCCCAAGTAAAGGATACATAAAAGAAATATTTTGTCAATTTCAAAGAGGAGTTAATTAAAAAAGAACAGACTTCTGCTGTACAATGACTCTAGCGGTGAAGAGAAAGGGCTCTTGTGTTAGCCCATCACACAGTTTTGAGATGTTCCTCTCAATTTCAGGCTCTTTTGTTAAGGGACTAAACTAACAGGTTGTGTTTTCTCTGTATATACACTTGTAGGCTTATGTCTATGTCTTATTTTTAACAAACATTTTAGCCTTATGCAGTTTCAGAGTACATCAAGTATCTGAAAAGACAGTGAGTTTCTATATGTTTTGTAAGAATAAGTAACTATACAGAAAAAGGTGCTCAGTGATGTCCTTGCGAGGACATGAATACAAGGGGGTAAATTTATCTATTGTCAGATACCAAAAAATCCGCACAGAAGCAACGCTGAATCACAAATCCTTTGGGAAAAAGACTTCATAAAGTGCCACTATTCCCAGAACCGGTAATTTAACATTTTATGATTATTCCTGTTTGAGATCAGCTCTGTATGCAGACTGTCAAGGTGTGAAGTCAATACATACAAACTAAATTGCATTGAAGTCTGGAGGCGCTCATGAGGAACAAGTAGTCTTACTTTAAAGCAGCTTAATCTTTTTGCTCTCATACGTAGACAAGCCTTATATCTATTCTCATTAGATAGTTGTGGAATTGTCTGTCACTGCTCTGAGTTAGCATATCTAAAGATAGTTCAGAGAATGTGCTGGGGGATGAGAAAACTTTTGAAAGAATAATGAGAGAGAAGTGACTCCTGCTTTAGAGCAATGGAAACAAGAGCTACCTGAAACAAGCACTAAGTGATCCGTATTTTAAAAATATCAATCCTGAGAAAAGTAAGTGAGATTGAAATTTAACACAACAATTTTTTGAAAAAGTAACAATAAGAATTATCATGCAGCTTCAGAATTCTATAATTGTTATTAGGTAATAGACAAAGCCTTGAAATTGTCCTGCCAGTAATCAGAAGACTACTACTGCCTTTCAGTTGTAGTTGCACTTAAAAATTTGAGAGGCTTCAATCAAACTGTTCATTTCAGAGTGTGTTTTTCAGTGTGTTTATTTTCAGAATGTACAATGCCAACTACTGTAAGATTACCTTTTAGCATTCATAAAGAGATGCTGTTTTTATTAATGCCCTAGCTGAATTCAGTAAATCTTTCATAGAAGTAAAGACAGCTAAATTATAACTCACACTGATTGAGAAAATGTGTTTCGAGAACAGTGTGTTTGTGATTAAAGTTTATAACAAAAAAGAAATTTTTCAGTTTTCTTCAAATGTTCTGAGTTTTATTTGGAAATTGTAAAAGTACATATTTTTTGTTTTACATGCAATTTTAATAGAAAAATTTCAAGTTTTTTTTTCATCATTCAAAAAAATAAATTTCTTTTTTTCAACAAAAATTTATATTTTCCCTTATGAAAAGGAAAAGGACAAAAAAATCCCCCAAACAAACGCAGCTCAGATTCTTTCCTAAACTGAAGTGGTTTTAACAGGAGTAAAATAGTTAACATGATTATTTTATAATTTTTCTCATTTTATTTATTTATTTTTTTTTAATTTCTGGAGATACTTTGAACTTCCATGGTCAATTTATACACTTTGGATGTCATTATATGGTTTAAGGCTGCTATACCATCGGATTTTCTTTGGGAAAAGCTGCAAGGTGAGGTGTGCACAGAGAACTAGTTTTAGCTATCAATGGAAAATAAATATAAATGGAAAACGTTGAGTCATGGCAACAATTGTCTGGTCCTCCAGATACAAACATCATCAAAATACTACTACTCAGAACCGTCAGACCCATGTAAATAATTTGGCTCCTTGCCAAGCAAGAGCACTTGAGGAAAAAAAAGTATGGGCTAAGAAAGTTATAAATGAAAGATTATTATTCAGTTTTGAAACTAAGTTGAAGTGTTTTTATCCTGGCAACATTGTTTCATATGTATATTTCCTTGCTACTTACGTTTCAGATAATGTTTCTTCTGGGCTTTGCATCTGGTATGTAACAGCAAAGACTTAATTGCTGAGGCTCAGGCGGGAAATGGGAAAATCTGTCTTTTGTTCTTGCGTCAATTGAGAAAGTTTCAGCAGCACGCAGCCTGGGAAAAGAGGCCATACGGCAAAGATACCGCTGCTTTTCCAGCAATGGAGATGGCGGGTCAGCTACCTATAGCCTTTCAAAAAATCTCAAAAAGAAACTTTCAGTGGTATGTTTTCGTGTGGGAACTCAATAAAGGACAATTTGATATTACTGGTAGTGACGGTCACATTTTAGTGGGAAATATAACTCAAACCAAAGACTACATTCAAAATAGCAGACTGGATCTTTCTCATGTATGGCATGTTTCAGATGGAGCTGAACACTTTGCGTGCAGACTTTTCTGAACAAATAAAGAACAGCAAAGTTGTTAACTTTGTAAATGCTGAAATGAAACTTTCAAATTTTAATTTAAAAGACCAGATTTTCTCTGTGAACAAAATAATTTTCTGTAATTTTGCCTTTTTAAATCCAAATCTGTATTTTTTTTTTGCTTACTACAACACTTAAGCTTTTACATTTTAGGCAGCTACTGAGGTAACTTTGACTTCTTGCTAGCTCTGAAGAAAGTCACTAACTTTCTGGTTCAGTATTTGTTTGATTTGCAAAGAGAACGTGGCTGAAGTACTGGTGCATTTGCATTTTCTAAGAGGCAGTACTGCATTTTCACAGGCAGTAAATGATGCACTTTCTGTCACAAGCAATAATTTATTACAGCTTATATGATAAATAGCTTAGAAATCAAATCAGTTATCGAGAGCTCTCTGCTATCTATTTATTTCCAACCAGATAAAGAGGAATTTACTACTTCTGGGGGGAAAAAAATGGTTAATAAGCCATTCACACATTTTGGATGGAACACTTAGACTATAATGGATCCCTAGAATACTATTCCAGGGATGCATTATAGTCATATGATCACAGCGTGATTACAAATCCATAACAGAGTATTTGTTAGCCAGGTATACATATAAAAAGACCTCTTATCCATGCAATTTGACTTCCATCCTCTTGAACAATTTTGTTCATCAGATACTGATGTGCAAGGTAGTGCATCTAAAAGAATGAAGTATTTTTTTTCTGGTACAGAAGAGTTCATTATCCTGAAAAATCTTTCATTATATCCCATATATTATGAAGGTAAGGGACATCCTGCTTATCATTTAGCCTGAGAGCAATGTACATGGTCACAATAATTGGTGAAAATGTCTGTAGGTGTGTGTGTGTACACGTAGCAGTACTTCTATTTGTCCTTTTATTAAAGCAGTGAGGCATATCAAATTGTGAGAGAATGGAATTAAAGCACAGGAAAAATAGATGAAGTTCTTTCACTCTCTCTTGATTTTTGTGTTTTTCTGCAATAGCTGACTAAAGGAAATAGAAATTCTGGTATTCAGTTTTCACTCCAAGATTTCTGTGAACTATGAGGACATGTTTCTAGCCCCTGTGAGAAAGAGGTTGCTCGCTTGCCCCAACAGTTAATAAGATTCTGAAGAAGTATGCTTAAAATGTACCATGTTTTAAGCAGATCAGAAGAAGAGCTGGCATGCTCAAAAGCTGATTAGATTTTTTTTTTTTCCTCCAGCTGACATAGTTATCCTAGTCAAAGAAACTTGTTCTCTCTATAAACTTTCTTGTTTCTATTTGACCATTGTCACTAAAATGATACTGCTATTGAAAGTATTAAATAGTATTTCTATAATGTGACTTGAGAATGGAAGCAGGTACCAGCAATACTGCTCCACTTGTCACTAGCAAAATTTTCATAATTTTTTTCATAGTTCTTTGTGGAAAACCTTGAATTATACAGACTGCATGCATTATGCACTAATGAGGGGTGAGTGGGTGGATGCAATCTACTCTTAGCCAAATACATTTCATTATAGTGTAAACTGAAATATCATTGGAAGCATATGAAAAAGAATGAAAGAAAAGGGTATCTTATAGCTACAGCTTTCAGTTCTAGAGACAAGAAGTACTATTTGTAACTCGTATACTTACTGTAAACTGTGAAGAAGAAAGTGTTTGGGAGGTTTCCGGCTGTTGCTACAGCAAAGTATTCCTGTCTAGGGCTTTAGTAATGTAAATCTTTGCATTACCTCTGACAGATTTTGTCTTCCTTTGCACTCCAGTGCAAAAGTGGAGAAATAATACCTGTTAACACATACTAAATTAGGCACTTGCATCCTGAGCAGAAGCATCAAGGCTGTTGTGCATTCATTCCTTATTCTAAAGAATGCGTGAAAAAAAATGCATTATGGACAAACAAAGGAAATGTATATGCAAATTATTACGAGTAAAAAATGGTAACATGAGGACACGTATTCACTTGTATGAACTGGTGCAGGTACATTAAAGTAAATGGAGTTATCTTGGTTAGCCTGTGCTGATATCTGATCAAAGTCTTTGATAAGCTCTCATCATTGTAGGAGCAGTTTCCTTTCCATTACCTTTTTTGATCTGCTACTCACTTTTAACTTTGATTTAATAGGCACAGCATGAATTCTCTAAACTATCTAAACAGACTTATAAGATTTTCCTAATAAACCATAAATGAGGCAATTTGTTGCTGACTCTTAATATTTTGGAAGAGAGAGAGTTAGTGTTCTGTTTAAGTGTTCCTGGACAAATATGTAGGTAGGTATGTTGCAGCTTACGTGTCATGAGTGTGAAACATTCTAAGCCTGTCAGATACACTTCACATCTGCATAATCTGCAGGACCAATCAACCAGTGCATATGCGGACGTGTCTAGAACATACAGAAACCTAGAGAAATGCTCACTGTCTCTTTTTCCCCCTCTTATATTACATTTCTTTATGGAAACCTGCAATTATCTATGCCTGGAAATACGTAGGGTAAATGTTTATAATTTTACATCATATTGCGGAACAATACTAACAATAATAAATAGTGCCATCATATGTATATTAAGATTTTGATGGAATTTACAGCTGTATTTTATAAGCTTTCACAATTTCTTTGCATTTGCCTAAAGACTGTAGGTGATCTTAATGTCCTTTCCTCAGCAAAAAAAATTATTACCAAATCAAAAATGTGTCCATGATAAGCCTTGTGTCTCAGAGGCATATGTATTTTCAGATGAAGGGATACTGAATCTATTAGTTTAATATTCCCTTTTCAAAATAAGTTTCTATCCTGACCTCCTCTAAGGAATACAGCAGTGCTCCTGGGCAAGCAAAATTACAGAGTTTATCTGTAGGAAATATTAAATTTGAGTTCTTGGAAAGCATATAAAATATACTTAGTAGTCTAATCCAGATCAACATACTATTTAGAATGGTAAGTGTTAAAGACCTCTGAAGGAAGTGTTTGCACAGATTGTTCTATTTTCATAGAATCACAGAGTAGTTTGGGTTGGAAGGGACCTTTAAAGGGTCATCTAGTCCCATCCCCCTGCAAGGAGCAGGAACATCTCCAACTGGATCAGGTTGATCAGAACCCCATCCAACCTGGCCTTGAATGTTTCCAGGGATGGGGCATCCACCACCTCTCTGGGCAACCTGTTCCAGTGCTCTACCATCCTCATTGTCAAAATTTTTTCCTAATATCTAATCTGAATCTACCTCCCTCTATTTTAAATCCATTAACCCTCGTCCTATAGCAACAGGCACTACGGAAGAGTTTCTCCCTGTCTTTCCTATAGGCCCCCTTGAGGTACTAGAAGGCTGCTATAAGATCTCCCTGAAGCCTTCTCTTCTCCAGGCTGAACAGTCCCAACTCTCTCAGCTTGTTCTCATAGGAGAGGTGCTCCAGCACTCTTATCATTTTCATGGCTCTCTGAAGTCACTCCAACAGGTCCATGTGCTTCTTATGCTGGGAACTCCAGAGTTGGACACAGTATTTGAGGTGGGGTCTCATGACAGCAGAGTAGAGGGGCAGAATCCCGTCCCTTGACCTGCTAGCCACGCTTCTTTTGATGAAGGCCAGGATGTGGTTCGCTTTCTGGACTGCAAGAGCACATTGCCAGCTCATGTTGAGCTTCTTATCCACCAGCACTCCCAAGTCCTTCTCCTCAGGGCTGCTCTTGATCCATTCTCCGCTCAGCCTGTATTTGTGCCTGGGATTGGCACGACCCAGGTGCAGGACCTTGCACTTGGCCTGGTTGAACTTCATGAGGTTTGCATGGGCCCACCTCTCCAGCCTGTCCAGGTCCCTCTGGATGGCATCTCTCCCTTCCAGCGTGTCGACGGCACCACATAGCTTAGTGTCATCGTCGAACTTGCTGAGGGTGCACTCTATCCCACTGTCCATGTCGCTGACAAAGATGTTGAACAGGGCCGCGCCCAACACGGACCCCTGAGGGACGCCACTGGTGACCGGTCTCCACTTGGACATTGAGCTGTTGACCACCACTCTCTGAGTGCGGCCATCCAGCCAACTCCTTATCCACCGAGTGGTCCATCCATCGAACCCGTGCCTCTCTAGTTTAGAGAGAAGGA
>WHYT01015609.1:4224-54096 GCA_009806455.1 Tetrax tetrax | reverse complement strand
GTCTCCACTTGGACATTGAGCTGTTGACCACCACTCTCTGAGTGCGGCCATCCAGCCAACTCCTTATCCACCGAGTGGTCCATCCATCGAACCCGTGCCTCTCTAGTTTAGAGAGAAGGATGTCGTGCGGGACAGTGTCAAATGCCTTGCACAAGTCTAGGTAGATGATGTCCGTTGCCCGTCCCTTGTCCACCAATGTTGTCACCCCGTCATAGAAGGCCACCAAATTGGTCAGGCATGATCTGCCCTTGGTGAAGCCATGTTGGCTGTCACCAACCACCTCCTTGCTCTCCATGTGCCTTAGCATGGTTTCCAGGAGAATCTGCTCCATGACCTTGCCAGGCACAGAGGTGAGGCTGACCGGCCTGTAGTTGCCTGGGTCTTCCTTGTTCCCCTTTTTAAAAATGGGGGTTATGTTCCCTCTCTTCCAGTCATCAGGGACCTCACCAGACCACCACGACTTTTCAAATACGATGGCCAGTGGCTTGGCAACTTCATCCGCCAGTTCCCTCAGGACGCGCGGATGGATCTCATCAGGTTCCATGGACTCGTGCACCTTCAGATTCCTCAGAGGTTCCCAAACTTGCCCTTCTGCTACAGCTGACAGTTCTTCAGTCCCTGGTTTTGCCTTCTGTGACTTGGGTGATATGGCTAGAGCCCTTATCGGTGAAGACTGAGGCAAAAAAGCCATTAAGCACCATTTTGTTTGGTTAATACCTGGGACAATGTGTTAGATGCAAATGCAAGATGCCTGCCTTTCAAATGTTATTTTATGTGCCCTAGTGATAACATCTATCTGTCTGGGACAAATGAATATAATTTTGGGAGGTGCTAAACTTCCTCTGAAACAAAGATCACATCAAATGTCTCTTAATTGGAGGCAGAATTTTAACAATGTGTTTCTGAGAGCCCTCTCAAGGGCTGCACTCATGCAGCATGCTGCTTCTGGTTTGTCCTCCCAGCAGAGGAGCACAAAAATTGGTTTACCTGAATGATTTTCTCTTTTGCATTTTGTACTTTGACATGCCTAACAGGAATCTTTTACAGGCCAGAGGCGAGTGACTTCTGCTAAGAAACAAAATGAACGCTGCATGATGGACAAAGACAAGTTATTTGAGCCCATTTTCTGAGTTAATTGTCTGTCCTCAGCTTACCCTGCTTCATGACTAGGCCATGTCCCATAAATACAAAATATACCATGCTTAATCAGTACAGGTCAAGCTTGTAAATGTAGCTGTGAACTGCTGGTTGCTGGTGAAAAGATTAGATGGCCAAGTTTTGGGATGTGGAATGTAAAGTAGACTGTAATCAGACTAGATTAGATATTTCAGATTTGTGTAGCCCATGACTGGGCTTAAATATTCTTTGTCCTTATTATCGTCTTAATTTTCTGGTACACTGCACAGATACTTTAATTTAGTACTCAGGCTTAATGTAAGGCCACAGTGTCTCACTTTTGTCTGTACTTGATTGCTTATCACCTTTTCAGACTTCCATTTCTGTTTGCCATGTGTATTTGATGATTGGCCCTCAGTAAGTCCCTCTGCAAGAATACTGATCATGCTGGGTTTTTTTTCCTAACAGCTGCTCAGTAATTTCACATGACATAATGGAAATGTATTCATGAAGTAAAGCGAGTCCCTCTCAGCTCATGTTGATTTTGCTTATGGAGGTGTTCGCCAGTCTGTGTACACATTCTGCAGTTATTATCTTTTTGTTTTAGACAGGCAGAATTCAAACAGAAGACCATACAAAGAAAGACTTGGGCATTTTGTCTGTTTCTGAATCTCTTTCTCTTTTACACACAATGCACGTGTTCATTCCAATGGAAGACGTGTCTAAATCCCCTGTACTATCTGAAAATTTCAAGAGATGATTTTGTGAAACATCCATTTATGTTCTAGCCCAGTACACGGCTCCTTCCTAGCCATTATTGTCAGAGGCAGTCAGTGAGATATTGAAATAGAGTATAGATGCAGATCTCAGACTTAGTTAAAGAGGGTGACTTTTTTTTTTTAAATAAAATATTCTGCAAAAAACTTCGTGTTTTTATGTTCAGCTCTTATGTGAGAAAATAAAACCAATTATCTAGAACTTTAAAATTTAATTTATTTTTATACCTCTTAAAATGACAGGCGAGAGAGAATACCAGATGGACCATTTGGCTTAAAGTTCTAACAAAAATGGAAACAGAAGATGACAATAATCAGGCAAATATCATTGCATCAGTGAAAGTTCCAAAGGCAGCTTGGTTTAAAAGCATTGAAATAGTTACATGGCAGGTTTGCAAGCACTCCAGATTAACAGGCATTAACAATTTCTGCTACAAAATACACAGGTTAATTCTCTAAAACATTGTTCAACAGAGGCTGTCTTTGTGGGTCATGCTTAATTTCTTCAGTTGGAAATTTTCTACTTTGCATGAAAGAGTTAAAATATTTGTTGAAATAGAGAGACAGAATATGTGATGATTCATGACTAGCATGATAGCACCGTGATCAGGATACTGACCTAGGAGGAAGGATGCCCCTGTTTTCATTCATTTAAATATCCTTCATCACTGGAGGATATTTGAAGGTGCAACCCTGAGGATTTTGTCTTGAGCCTGATGTACACGAATAGTAATATTCTCATGAGAAATCCAAGGTATGGACTAGGTTTCCCTCATACAATCTGTAGATGACATCACATTGGAGAGTGCAAACACTTTGGAGGAAATCTTAAAATTAAAAAGGAAACTGATTAAACAATAAATGGTCCAGAATCAAGTAGATTAAATTTGTTTGTGACAAATACAATAATTTATTTAGAAAAGAGAAATTAAATTCACTGATACAATATAGGAGATAGGTGGATATGTAGCTATAAAGCTTGAAAGACTCTTATACTTCAGGACACCCGAACTTGAATACAGATTGACAGTGCGATGTTTCTAAGGGAGGAAAGGGTGCAGAAGCAAATTTTTCTTTGCTGTGTGTGAACAATGTGACACTTCTAGATCGATAGAGGTTATTACTCTTAGCACTTGTGAGGCCATTTTTGAACAAATAATTTTCAGAGGGAATGTACACTTTTCAAAGTCTCTCCTAATACTTGGACTAGACTAGATGGCCTGTTGAAATGTTTCCAGATGCTGTATGCAACAAAGGAGAAATCCTTTCTTTCTCAGAAGTTAATGGAGCTGCTTTTTCCATGTATGAAATATTCTTATCTATAAATGTTCTGCTCCAAATTTCCTTGCAAAACCAAATACACTTGTGGGAAAATAAACCCCAAACTGCCAAATGCCAAAGTATGGAACATAAATATTTAACTTAAGACTCAAATTTTGGGGAAAAATATGCAGAATACTTAGTATCCCAGAAATTCCACCTCAAACTGTCAGTAAGTTTTCTAGAGCTTCAGTATGGTTCTTCATTTTCAGTTTATATAATTGACAGCCATAAAAATGAGTTTATTTGCATGTGCAATGTGGATGTTAGAATCCTTTTATAATAAGGACTGTTAAAAAGAAAAACTTTCCATGTTGCTAGGTGAAATAGAAAGTGATATGTTTAGCTATTCTTTCTCCCTTATATATATCTTATATTTTTTACATTAAGCTAGGCAATCTGTATAGGTTCATTTTAGTTACTCCTGTAATGGCTATATCCTAAATTTATCTTTCATGCTCAAATTATAGAGTTGCAGTGTACATTAAATACATTCTTGACCATTTGTTTACTATTTTCATACATAGCTAATCTGTGGTATTTATATTTGTTTGCTACAATATGATTGTAGTATGCTCTTCTCTGCCAAGCTGCTAAAATAAATGTTTGAAAATAACTCTGATTCTTGTTGCCAAGGTTTACTTTAGAGATCATGCTAGCAGCTTCCCACAGGAAATATATATTTTTTTTTGAAAAAGAAGAGAATGAGTCTCCAACTCACTTGTATGCCACATCCATTGAATATCACTGACGTTATTTAAAATGCTATCCGTTTAGGTAATAGCAATAGGGAAAGAATGTGATAGGACACTGCAAGAAGAAAATAGAGACTTATACAAGTGTGCCTGAAATTAGAATGTAAACATTATTGAATGATCTTCAGATGCTTAATATTATCAAGCTGTTATGTTCCCATTTTCTATATATTTCTCACACGCAGAAAAAAAGTCTGAAATTAAATATTTTTCACATGTGATGACTAAACTGGCTTTCAGAACAAATGTCCTGGACTAGTAGTTCTTCAGTTAATTAAAAACATTAAAATGGATTTCACAAATTAACTTTACGAAACTGCAAATTTCTTCCACTTCAGAGTATTTCAGAACTTAGTATTTTAAAAACAGATCTTATAGGCACCTAATTGTTAGATCCTACTATGTCAAAGTTTTCAAAATTCATGACAGAGTTAAGTTTCTAAGTTTTCTGCACATATCTAAGTGCTTCAGAAAGAGATGTAGTAACTGGTGATGCACTGATCAGATAAGTAGACATTTAGTATGCACTGCCTGACTTGGAGACTAATAGCTATGAATATAAGTCAAGGGACTTGATTTCCATGTTTCCAGGCCTGTTTATACATTTTACATGAAAAAATTGCTCATTAAAATATTGAAGTAACTGGATGAAAACAGAACCCATCTCTCTTGCTTCTGTTCATCTCTGTTGAACCCTTTAAGCAGAGTCACACCTGTTCTTCATGGCTCAGGGAATCTCTGAGCTTTCTGCAGACTAGAAAAGTTTGAACAGCTTCAATGGAAAAGATAAAGCCTTCTTGATTCTACCCAAAACAGGATATCATGATGGCTCTGGTATTCTTGTGGAAGATGTGGGTTTGCATGTTTCCAATAACGACATGAGAAAAGATCTCTTTGCTACGGACAGGAGAAAGGCTGAGTGGAGTGCCCTATATTCAGATTGAAAATTACCAGGTAGGCAAATGCCATGTATTGATCATGCCTATTCAAGACTAGCAAAATAACAATTCACCCCTTTTTCTCTAGATAGGAGAAATCACAATGTTCCTACTGCTATTTCTACAGAGACTCAATCAGAGAAGCAATCCCCAAAGCTTTCCTTAGAGTTATTTTCTTCTTTTCTAGTAACTCTAGGGTCACTCCTTCTTGCTCTGAAATTTACTTTTACTGTCCTTTAATAAGATCCTAAGGTCTCACAATTTATTTAAAACATCCACCTGATGCTTGTTTCTGCTAGGCCTTTCAAATGCTTAAGAAACTGCTAGAGAGTTCATGAATTTTATTCCAGGAGGGCTGAAAAGCCCTGCATCACTGGATTTAGGGCCTGGAAAACTACCTGAGCCCTTTTTTACATCTATTTTGTATTTTGGTACTGAAAATATATACCTTTGACATTGCATATAAAATACAGCTAGTTCTGACACAAATGGAAAAAAAATTCCTGGCTCTTACTATTAAGTGCAGAAATTACTGATGTATGAGTGGAGGGTAGCCCTTGGCCCTACTTTGTAAGCAAAGTTCAGTCTTCTATCTGCAAGTTTCTTTCTTTCATTACGGTTTTCAACTCTACTAGGTAAGTAAAATTTCATATATAAAGTTGGAATGAATCCATTTTAATTAATATGATAGTGAATGAAAAGATTTATTGATCACTGCGTTAAAAGAGTAGCATTAAAAGAACATAACTAAAAGTATGGTGAAATAAATTTTTAATTCATTTTTAATGCTGACATTGGTGTTTTTTTTCCTGAAATTTGAAACCATTCTCGATTAAATCACTATCACATTCCTCTCCCTATTTTTCCTTTGTTCTTTAGGTTTCTATCTGCTGTCTTTTACCTGGCAGATGTATGTGTATGCACTCCTAAGTGAGGAATAGAAGAGAGTTGAATAAGGTGGATTTACAGCTGCAATCAATTAACCTGTTGCTAGGGAACTATCAGCTGCCCAATCAAAAAATAGCATTCAACAGACTAGAGTCAGCAGGATATAAAATAGAATTATAAAACATTACACTTCCTCCCCTTTTTGATAAAATTATTTTATTAATACCTTTTTATGAAGGAAGAGGAAAGGAAAGTTTGATAGCAAGGGGCTGAGATGTCAAAGAAATTTCACTCTTAGTCTAGGAACTTGATTAACAGAAAGATTGACAGCAGGAGCTTGAATTTGTCTTTTACTATCTTTATGTTTATCAGAGTTAATGAAAATGAAGTATAGTCATGTAGTATGTGGAAATATATTACGGAAAACTGAATTTGACCATACCAGGTTAGCCTAATATGGTCTCATCTAGGAATATTTTTAAAACTTCAGACTTTTAATGGAATGCCAGTTAACTGAAACTTAATGAACTTCAAGGAGTGAGTTGTGGTTGGTAAGGATAAGACATGACCCTAACTGATATGTATGGAAGTAGGAGATTTAACTTCTCCCACTTAGAGCTCAGTCAGGTATATGAAGGATTGCAGACTTGAAACAGAAATCACCATTTGAGTTTCAAATGTGATTTTTGACTCTGGCAAAGCATCTGTTACAGGTCGTGTCAAGCTTATTTTGCTTGTTCAGGCAGAGAGGGGCCTGTTTTAAAGTGGCTTTCATAGTCTGCTTTTGCTTTGAAATACTTAGAGAAATACTAGAGTAGGAGAATAAGAGTTTTCATACTGATCATGCTTTCTATTGTTACTCTTTAAACATACTGGTTCTGTCATCTTTGGTATTCATTGTCTTTGGTATTAATGTAAAAGACTAAGGTGAAGTACCAACAAAAAATATCTTCTGACCTCCTACATTTTTGACAGCCATCTGAGATAAAATAGACCTGTCCTTCTTGAACAGTTATCTCACATGATTTTCACTTGCAGAGGATAAAAAACTAGGCTAAACTTTGGAACATTTTTCTAGTCCTACCATTTTGATTCCTCTTTCCATTTCTAGATATGTTGATGTATTGTAGAGGCAAAAAGGAGTAAGAGAGAAGGTGAAGGCTTGGTTCTAGTCATTCAGTCATCCAACCATCTGTGGCATCTTACGTGTCAGCAGTAGCATCTCTAAGAAGTCAAGGCATTTAAAGTTATGTGACTTCAATGTTAATGTTTAATTCACATTTATAAATTAGAAATAATGAATTTTGTGACATCGGTTTGTTAGGAATTAGACAACTTAAGTGTGAACCACCAGCCTGTGTGCTCTCATACACCGTATACACTACGTCTATATATGGTTTGCTGTAAGTAAATGTAACAGAGAACACAAAATAGCTACATACAACTGTTTTCTGATATATACAGATAAGAAAGCTTTCATAATGAAAAGTAACATGAAAAGAAATATCTACAGGACATATTAGAACTATCTATACTTCCTAATGTTATAAACAGAAATAATTTTTTATATCATACAAATGAAGACTGCAAAATTTGGAGGGTTTTTTTTGTTTGTGGTCGTAGAACTCCATGTTATGTAAGCAGTTGAAAAATATCTTCTCTAAGAGGTTGTGAGGTTAAGAAAAACATTGCAGCACCAATAATAGGTGATCCTGACCTCCTCCCTAACTGTGTATCTGTCTCTGTTCATATCTCATTCTGGTCTTGTCAAAATAGCACTACTGAATACAGGTTCCCAAGTGCAGCAACATAACATGGTGTTGTGGCTAGCATGAAAAGAAGAAAAGGGAACCGCACTGACCTTGTAGCCTCCACTCTCTTCCTTTATTGGGATGGCCTTTTGAATGTGCCTCCTGGTTGGAGACAGGCACAAACCAGGGCAGAGAGTGGAGGAATGATGCTGTGGCTGCTCACCCTTAGTACACCAAAATATGTGAATTCAGCGCGTTGAAGCACTGAGGGAAGAAGCGAACAAATTTGTCACTATGCTAGTGCAGGCTGGACTCCATGTTTCTGAATGGCAACTGTATTTCTGAGATACTTTATTTTCCTTAAAGTTTTGAATTTTAAATATTCCTCAGTTTGTGCTCTAGACAATTGACTATTTTGCTTCTGCCCAAAGTCACCTTGAGGTCTGGGTGTCAACTGAGTTGAAGTACAGTGATTGGGTACACCTACTATTACAGGGTGTAGGACAAGCAAGAATAAAGATTTAATCAGGAGGCTAGTTTTTATACAATTTGGGAACTTTAAACAGCTTCAATATTGTAAATTTAATATATCAGCCCATCTCTGCAGAAAAGGTAAATTTTTGCAGTTTCAGGGTGAATATTAAATGACTGTAATAATATTCAGGTTTATTAAGTCAAGGAAATGTGTTATCTGTCTTTTAAGATTCATATTACAATAAGGTTTTCTGGAACTACTACACGTTTTGGGGGGGCATTTACCTCTTTTTTATGCCTCTTTTAGCCAGCCTCTCATGAAATGTCATAGGAGTATGCAAATGACTACTGATGATATTTTATTGATTTCTAATTCTCAGGTATTTTCTTATGTCATTCTCAGGTATTTTCTTATGTCGTGCTTCAACTCCATTTAATGAAAGTTCATTGTAGGTAAAAAAAAATATTTCCATATTAATTGCAAGTTAATTTCAGTTTTATTTTATACTCCAATGAAATATTTTTAAAGAAAAATTTAGATGCTGGATCCACATATTCACTGGGGTGATTGATTTGTAAGGTATGACTAAGAGGAAGCCTACAGATATGTGCTATATTTATTCATTGAGTGCACACAGTGTTGAAGTCAGGCTGGAGATTAATTATGTTGCATTACAGATTGTCTCAAAATGACTACAGTTACTAAGTATCAGACTACTTGCATGTGAGTCTACTCCTGCTGCAGACTTAACTTACACTAGGGTTATTAAAATAGACGTGCACTTGATGAGCTGTTGGAGCAACAGTGTCATCATATTGCAAAGCAATATCAGGAAGTTTATCTTCTTGAATATGTATAAACTGAGTTTCCTTTTAACTGAAATACAATCTTTGCCAGACGTCATAGGTTGCTAAATTGAAGGGTGGTGGTGAACTTCTTGATTAAAAGCATACATTACAAAATTAGTGACCATATCTTCTCCTGTAGTTTCACTCCTGGAGGCTATGTAGTCTCAACTTAAAAATGAGATAAGGAGCCCTTGCCATCTTTCTGGTTTTGTTTCCTTAATATTATCAGAGAATGCACACACACAAGTCACTTTAGGAGCAATGCCATTTAAATGATGAGCTGGTTCTGAGATGGATAGCATAGTGGACAGAAAGCCTATTAACACTTGCTAAGTGGTAGTTGAACATGGAGCTTCTGTAAGTTAAAACAAAGGGATTGGAAAGGGCCTGTGAAGTCTCAGAGCAGCCTTGGCTACAGTAACCATGAGATGTTGGAGTTCAGGATCCTGAGAACAGGGAGTAAGGCAAACAGCAGGATCACAATCCGAGGCTTTAGAAGAATAAACTTGGGCCTGTTAAAGGACTTGCCTGGGAGCCATGGGATATGGTCCTGGAGAGAAGATAGTCCAGGAGAGCAGGTGATTTTCAAGAATTACTTTCTCTGAGCTCAAGATTCCTTTTCAACATGCAGGAAGTCAAGAAAAGTGTCAGGAAGCCTGCATGGTTAAGCAAGGAGCTCCTGGAAAAACTCAGGCATAAAAATGAAGCATACAAGCAGTGGAAGTAGAGTGAGGCGATGCCGGAAAAATATGTGTGTGAATGTGTGGGGATGAGGTTAGGAAAGCCAAAGCCCAACTGGAGTTGAAACTGGGAAGCAATATGAAAGGCAGCTAGAAGCTAAAGGAAGACTAGCAAAATGTGAATATGCTGCCAAAGAGACCAAGGTAAGGTTCCTAGTAACAGAAGTAATGGAAAATGTCAAGGTACTTTATAGCTTTTCTGGAGATCAGGGGAACCACATGCCTCACCTGGATCCCTGGGAAGATGATGGAGCAAATAATCATGGAAACTATTTCCAAACACAAAGGCAAGAGGTGATTTGGAGTACTTGGCATAGATTTCCAAATGGGATATCAGACTTGACCAATGTGATAGCCTCCTATAATAAGGTCACTGTCTTGGGGAGCTGTGGATGTTGTGTGTCTTCAGCAAGGCTTTCGACACTGTCTTCCGTAACACTCTCGTTTAAAAACTGATGGAGTATAGCCTGAATAAGTGAACAATGAGGCAAACTGAAAACTGGCTGAACTGCTGGGTTGGAAGGTTTGAGATCAGTGGCACTATTCAGACTCCAGTTGTGTATTCCAGGGGAGTACACCTCTCCCCAAGGGTGGAGTGGCTGATTCAACAGTTGATTGTGCTGCCATTGAGAGAGACTCTGATAGGCTGGAAAAATCGGCTTTCTAGAAATAGGAACCTAATGAAGTTCAATAAAGGGAAAGGCTTGAAGTCCTGCACCTGGGGAGGAACAACCTCGTACAACAATACAGGATGGTGGCTGACAGTCTGGAAAGCAGCTTTGCAGAAAGGGACCTGGATGTCCTCTTGAATGATGAGTGACCATGAGCCGGCAATGCACCCTTGCAACAAAGAAAGTCAACAGTATCTGGGCTGAATTAGGAAGATCATTACCAGCAGGCCAAGGGAGGTGATTCTTCCCTCTACTCAGAATTGATGAGATCACGCATGAAGTGCTGTGTTCAGTTCCAGACTCTGCAGTACAAGAGACATGGACATCCTGAAGCAAGGTCAGTGAAGGGTCACTGAGATGATTAGAGGCTTGGAGCATCTGTGAAACAAAGAAAAGCTGAAAGAGATGAGGCTATATAGCCTGGAGAAGAGAAGGATTGAGGTGAGTGTTATCAATGTGTATAAATACCTAATGGGAAAGAGTAAAGAAGAGAGACCAAAACTCTTCTCAGTGGTGCTGAAGAACAGGAAAAGAAGCAACAGACACAAACTGAAACATGGAAAATTCCATTTAAATCTGAGAAACAACTTTTTAACTCTGAGGTGATCAAACGATGGAACAATCCAGAGAGAGGTGAGAAAGGTGGTGGATTCATTATCTCTGGAGACAGTTGAAAACTGATTGGCCATGGTCCTGAGCAGCCAGCTGAGATTCCCAGAGCAGTTTTCCTGCTCTGAACAGGGAAGTAAGACTAGATGATCTCCAGATGTCCCTTCCAGCCTCAGTGATTCTGTGTAAAGAATTAAGACCACAATTTACTTACTGATCATACAAAGAATATGATGTATGGAATACCACTCAAGCTGATCTATGTAACTTTTTTGGTTGGATATCGAGGGAAGCCAAAATTCACCATCTTTTCCTATTCAGCTGAACAGAATTTTCCTTGTCTCTCTTAATAACGATTAATTCTGGGAGGCATTATCAAGAACTTAGGTTTTCCATCATTTTGGCTTTCTTTTCACACATTGCACAGGTTATATCAGTGCAGACTTCCTGAGAGAAAACAGAAAACAAGTGCTCCCCAGATACACGAATGGCTGCAAACATCAACTTTGCTGCTATAGGAAAATAACTTGTGTAGCAAAGAGGCTAGTATTAATGTTGACAGACAGGTTGGTGGAATCGTTATCTGCAGTGATGCTTATATAGTTGTTTTCCTCCTATCCATTTTTCTAAGATAGTTTTACTAGGATAACATGCTTAGAATAGAATCCTTCTTTGTATATCCCTCAATGGAATCAATTGACTTTGATTACTATCAAATAAATGGGGAGAGTTTTATCTTTGAGTGAGAATTGCAGCAACCAGTGTGATGAACTGGGAAATTCAAAGATGCTTAGTAAAGAGGTGCATCATAGTATTCTTAGAAAGGATAGAACTTAAATATCTGCCCTAGCTACTACAAAATAACTTCCAAACAAAATAAATAACAGTATTATGAAAACCTAAGGCTCTTGGAACTTTGAGGATTACAGGGATTTTATAGTACCTGAAGGTTGAATCACATATGTATCCAGCTCAAAATCACTGATTAAGAAACTTACAAGACATGATGACAAGTAATTATCAACCACCTTCTGCATCCAGTATAATATATTGCATTTATAACCTTACACCATTACAGAGTAATTGACACTTTTAGCTGTATCAGCAAACTCCCAGTTGGCTGCAGCATTAAAAAAAAAGGTATCAGTAAATAACTTTTTATTTTTTTTTAATAGTATATTCAATCTAGAGTTCTGACAGAGGAAATTAACTATTAGTTGTTTTTTAAAAAGTATAGTAGTAACCACTGAACAAGTTTGTTCCAAGAACAGTACAACTGATGATGGACTCTGTATATAGATCTGAATACTTTCTATCCTCACTGTAGTAATGCTAAGATTTATGGGCAAGAGGTAGCACATATGGTAGCTAATCTTGAGCTGTGTACATGTTAAATGACTGGCAACTGGGTTCACACTATTTGGCCAGCCAGATGATGCCAAACATTGTATGTAATATCAAACAGTTTGTGAGTCTTTTTCTCTGTGAAGGCATTAATTTGATCTCTCCCTTCCTATTCATAGAATTTTCATGAGAACTTGTAAGAACACAATTATTTTTGAGAATATATTCTGCCTTTGAATTGGTGAGATGGGATGAAAAACTGAGTAGGATAAAGTTTCTAGCTGAAAATTGAAAGACAGACATTATAAAGTCAAAAGACTTTCTTTTGGAAACCAGAGAAAATAACCATCTTCTGATAGTTGTCTTCTGTGTAGCAAAGAATATTATGAGTTAGATGATACTGTTGTTGACATTTTAAATGGCAGTTATTTTTAGTGGTGAGGTGTGTACAATTTTAAAACTATGAAATAGCATTATTGGACCGAAGTTCTTGAACTATACAACATTAACTCTCATTTTCTCTAAAGGATTATGGCATATTTACCGTAACTAGAAGTAGCCTCAGATGCCTAAAGGAAAAAAAAAAACAAACCAAAACCAACAGTCACTTTTTTTTTTTTACCTTAGTATTTGAAAGAAGGTTGAAATTATACTGAAAAGGAAAATACTTGTCAATATTATTGACTTCTTAAAATTTCATGTAAGATATGGTTACTAAACATTCTAGTTCTGAAAACGGGTTGCTGATAACTAAATTTGTTTGTGTATTTGAGTCATTTATCTGGATTGCCAAGTAAATATGTGGGTTGACTTACAAAATGGCAGAGAAAATCCCTGAACCCAAAACTTCAGAGCAGTCACATAGAAACAGTGAACAAGAAACCATCAGCTTAAAGTGGAGACATTGTCTACTAGTACGTGTCAATTTAAGAACTAAACTATAAAAAAAAAAAAGAAAGGAAAGATAAGCAAAAAAAGTAGATGCATTTTCTTTTTTCCTTTTCTCCTGTCATGAAAATTTACTGCTGAATTGACATGATAATTTTGAACAATTCTAGTGTTCATTGTTAGAAAAAAGTGACAAAAACTTAGAACAAAGTACGGTACATTATTTGTGTTATAACAGTGCCTCGAAGGTGTTTGACATAATTTTTTTTTGTCTTTAATATCTGTGCAGCGTATAATGAGGCTGTGGTCCATGAAGAACCCACATAGGCATACAGGAAACCAAAATAAACTAGGTATTTTTGAATAAGAGGCAATAAAAAAACCCCTCTGAAAAGGGTTTCTAATCCTTAAATGAATACAGAGATGAAACTCTGAGGCAGACAACTCAGCAGTAGCAGGGTTGGTGACTGAACTGGGACTTTTAATGCAGTTTGGTGCCTTCACTATAATGCAATTGCTCTTCTTGAGCATGATAAAAAAAAAACATGTTTTTTTTTTTCTCTGTATTTAGTCAGTCTTTCTACACAGTCTCAAAAAATTTTACTTCAAACTCACCTCAGTCTTCAACTGATTTTGTTTGCTACTATTCTCAAAAAATACTATTTTTAAAAAGATGTATTTCTAGTGGCAGGTCCAAAAATTAGTTTGATAACATATAATTTCACTGAAATACTTACTGTTTAATAGTTCTTCAGTTGTGGATTATATTGATTTGTGTTTGAATAAATGTACTGCAGGATTTGGACTTTTCTGTAAATGTAGAAAAATAAATTAACAGTTAATCATATCTATTTTTCTTAAGGAAGAGTGGCAAGTTTCAAGGGCTATTATGATATATTCAACAGATTAGATGAGCATTTAACAATTCTGAAATCAAGCAGAAGTCAAATCATAGATATTGCTAATTTTTTGACATTGATATACCAATAAGTTCTACTGTGAAACTACAGTAAAGAAGAATGAAGGGAAGAATGCTTGATTATCACAACTAAAAATGGTTTTAAATATAAAAAAAAATGCTTACTGAAAATTTCAGAATCATAATATTATTCCATGATACTTGTTTCTTCTCTGTACAGCATGATTATACATTGAAGAAAAGAAATATTAAAGTTGCTACCTAGTTTTTAATGAAAAGTATATACTGTTGTGCATTTTCTTTCCCTTCAACATTTTCTGTGAACAGTAACAAAAATGTGAGGTAGGATATTTCAGTGTAATTTCATGTGTTTGGCTAGGGCAGCATAGTTATGTTGCCCTGTCAGTACTAAGCATTGTACTATGCTGGCCCATTTATGATTACTGATGGATGCAGCTGGCACCTTTGAGTTCATCTGTACGAATACACTCAACTGTGTATTCCAGGATGAACACACTTGTATGTTTCACGCTTGATAAGAGATGTGTCAGATCTGACAAACTTTGCCACAGCTGATTATTATCCTGAGCTTTCAGATCATCTAGACTACTGCTTGATATTGCCTTTGTTGCTGAGGGCACCAAACACGATCACCCCCTCCAGGATTTGATCTTCTTTCACAAAAAGACAAAGCCACAGTTTCCCATACAAAGTTTCTTAAGAAGTGCACGCATGCCCTTGTATCTTCTGTTTCACTTCATCCTTGCTTCAGGAAGACTAGATAGGCCTGTGCCTTTGAGGGAAAAGAATGACAGCTGTCAGTCCTGATTGAGATAGACTTTTACTCTTGCCAAGGAATCAAACTTTGAAAATGCTTCAGATCTTTCCTAGAATCTTAATGGCTCATTTGGGCTGTTGAAGTTGTTCAGTATTAGCAGCAGGTTACTGCAACATGAATTATTCAACTTGGTGTTGGATAAATTCATCCTCATACACAACTTAAAATTTCAGTGTTAGCAGCTGTAGTAATGATGGAATCTAGCAGTTACAGAGCTTCTATTTTGAAAATTATAGCAAAGATGCCTGTGTTTTTTTTTTCCAAATGTACAATAATACCATTATGTTTCTTTTAATGACAGTAGAAAATTTACCAGCATACTTTAACAAACTGCCGTCCCTCTTTGGCTGATGGGCACTAACAGGCAGCAAAAAGCCTATTATATGTAATTGAGTCTATTTTTAAAAGAAATGTTTTTCTACACTGGTTAGAAGAAAAGAATTTCAGATTTTTTTTTTTTTTTAGCAGAGTATTATTTGTGAACTGATTTTTAAGTTGCTGAACTCTAGAAATATCGTGGACAAGTGACACAGTAACTCCTGCATGACAATGTGTGTTTTATTAAGATTTGTCTGTGGGGGGAATGATAATGGATGCTGTGCATAAATTCATTTTGGTGTGATACACTAATGCTTCTTATTTCCTGAACACAAACAGGTAGAACATGATTTTTGAGCTTCATGCTTCTTAATGGGATACTGAAGGCATATTCATTTCTTGTATCTATTAGGGCATTTTCTTGCAAATTAGTGCTTGAGAGTATGTTAGCCCTGCTGGATTTATAGGAATTTCTTATAATGGAGGCTGATGGCTTGTTCTAAAGCACTGATCATTGATTGCCAAGGCTCCTGTTTTAGGCTATGAACCGAAAAAGAACAGGAGGAATAAAGGTAATTAAATCATGACTGGAGGCACTTAAGAAGTGCTGGAGAAAGACAGTCATCTCTATAATCTGCCTGTCAAAAGTGAAGGAATGTAGTTTTCTGTCTAAAGCCTGGGGATTAAGTAATGGTAATGCAAATGATGCCAAATTTTGCCTTGTAGCAATCAAGATTAAAGGGTATTTGGTACATGTGCTTGGTATTTACATTTGTTTATTTTAATATTTTCAATTAAGAAAACAGAAGGAAACATTGACCAGTGAAAGTCACTCTTAAGATTATGGTACAGATTCATTTCCCATAATAATTTAGGAACGCATCTGGTTCCTTTAATTTATAAAACAGATTACAACGTGCACTACTGAGATGTTTAATATGAAGTTTCTATGCAGGCTTATGAAAAGGTATAATTAGACAATCATTAACAAAGCCTTTGTAGTTAAGTTTTTGTTTATTGAATAAAAATATAATACAGACCTCCCGTGTGACTTAATATATATGCGACTTGAAGGCCTGAGACAGTATAGTTATTTTAACATAAAAATGGCTCCCACTGGATACAAGTGGCTGCATAAAAAGCATTTCAGACAGTGGGGGTTTGCACAGAGAACTTAAATGTGTAAGAACACACATATGGTTTTCTTCAGTTAAAGCAGTGGCTGCCCACATGTGATCTACCATGGCTCTTGTAGCTCTCCACCGGAGGGGGACATTATACACACTTATGATTATCTTTTTAAATAAATAAATATCACCCCAGGAGAGCACCACTGAATCATAGTCTGGACAGAACTTTCCAAATGTTCACTTGCTGTTCTGGCTAGCCAAATGTTGGTGTGGTTTGGGTTGCTGCTGAAGGGGTACAAAGGAAGCGATTATTTTGGATTGGTCAGAGCTCTATTATGAAAATCTTTCACTAGTATAAGTAGAAACAGGTAAAGTATAAAGGAAGTAGCTCTGACAATGCAGCTGACTACTGACTGACTAAGTATAGGATTCATTGTTCTCATGAGACTGAAAAAGATAAACTTGGAACGACACACAAATAGGTACATACATCTGTAAAAATAGGGAACTTAAGAAACATCATGATGAATGTTATGGTTCATTTTAATGTAGTTGTAACTGTTAGTTATTGACTCACTAATGCAAACTGTACACATGAGACCAAAATGGAAATATTATTACTAGTGGCAAACAAATATTTTTCTTGCTTTTTTTTTTTTTTTTTTTAGTGCTTGAGCTATTTTTACAATGCTAGATTTTAGAGTATTTTTAGGGAAGCAACTAGTTTATTGTTGCACCTTCTCTAAAGCTGTCTGCTAAATTTCATGTGCTAACCAGGCACATACTATTTTAGATTGTTCAATAAAAGCAACGGACTCTGAGTGTGCTTGGAACATCTATAAACTGTGATCCTAATTACAATTTCAAAAGGAAAGGGAGATGATGAATTAGACTCCTATGACTTATATAAGTTTATTTTTTTTCAGTACCATTAGAAAGACTCCCTTAAAAAAAAAAAAAAAAAAAGTACCTGAAATACCTTATCCTTAAATTATCCTGGTAGCAGAGGAACTTGGCCATGCAATTCCATTATTCTGAGGGTTGAGTGACTAAATCCAGTGCAAGTCTAAGAAATTAACAATGCTACACTGATTTATCATTATAACTGTCTATTAGTCAATTCTAAACCTCTAGACCTTGTGAACAAATAAAGTATTCCAGTAAGTGCAGCATTTTAAATTCCAGTTAAATTAAATTCTGCTTTTAAAACTCAATTATCATTAAATCAATTGCAGAATTTCTTCCTACTATGAAGTATGAAGAAAATCATAGTTCTAACTTATAGCAAAGGCTAGATTTTTATGCTGTTGTATGATTTATACATGCAAGGTACCCTGCTGTATGTACTTATAGCAGGGTAAAAGATTCTTAAGGTCAGCTAAAGTACTCTAAAAATAACCTGTATTGAAAAGATCAGATTTTAAAATAGTTCTGATTTTAATTTGTACAATTAGTCTTGTAAAAGATATGAAGCTTTGCAAGTCTTAAGAAATGCAAATTAAAGGGAGTAAAAGCATGGTACAAGAGAAGCTTGTAAAATCTAACTTAGTTTTCTGTGGTTGAAGACGTTTGAAGTACAAAGAGGAAATCTGGAATTTGATCATGTGGCATCTGATTACTAGCTGATTTTTTAGGAGGTATAGTTCCTCATACAAGACTCTGCAAAGCATACTGTATGTAGCTTATCCTTAACCCTTACTGAAGTCCTGCACAGAAAAACCATACTCCGTGGGATCCTCAGCTTGTTTATTCATGATAAAGTGACTAGGACATTTCATATTATAACCCATGCTTGAATGAAACCCTTACAATTTTGTGAATTTATAGTGTATATTAGAAGCATAAAGTACTTAATTAGAACTTGTTACAGTGGAGAGGAAATCACACTGTAACCATCTGGAAGTAATATATTTAAAAGTTTCATTAGATGGTTGATATATTAGCAGAACAAAAAAGATTGCATTTTGTCTATCAAAAGATTATGCATACTCCGAGATGTTGTAGAAGATGTAAACTAATAACAAAGATGGATTTTATTTTGAGAGGAAGGGAAATCTATCTTTTGTGCATTTGTGACTCATTGGTAAATAATGTACTTGTGTGTGTCAGGGAGTGACTAGATCTTTACTAACCTCGTACCTTCCTGTAGGGGAAATTAACTTAACTGAAACTTCAACCAACTAAAGTCAGCAATCAGTTGAAACAACAGAGCTTGACAGTAACCGAGATGGTGTTTTTCTAGGGGCCTGACAGCTGAGATATATCTAAATTGTCAGAGAAAAAAAGTATTTATAAGTGTCAGCCTAAAAACTGTGTGTAAGATTTATTTTATTTCTGATAATGCTTGTCCAAGGCACTTTAAGGTCAACATACTTTCTGCACTATGCCCCTTATAGAACTGAGCTCTTTCATTGAATTTCTTGTTTGATGGAGTTGTGGAGTGAGGAAAGCATGTGCGTGTGCTTGTCTGTGTGCCTAGGCTTTGCCATAATCCTTTGCTTCAGAAAAGTTGAGAACTTTCAAACCTCTGTCAAACAGAGGTTTTGCACCTTTACAACTGTTATTTATGTCTATGTGACTGAGAGAATAAAAAGCTAACTTCTATATAGCTTTTCATTTTAAGCTGTGTTACTTAGATATCTCCTTCTCATTAGTGAGCTACTGAATAGTACTTATCAAATGAATATCCGAAAAGTCAGCCATTAAACAAAATTAACTTTCAATTGTGAAGACTGTAATTTCTCTTTTTTTGTTTTGCTTTTTTTTTTCTTTTTTTCTCTAAGTTAAGGGGCAGAGAGAAGTTCTGAGACCATATCTGAGCAAGAAGTGGCCTTGTTGATCTTGGAAGTTTCTTTCTTTGCCCTACGCTTCCAAGTCTGTCATATGCATCAAGTGCCCTCCTTATCATCTTGATGCTACACATGATGCTTCCAGCATTATGATTTTATAAAAAAGAGTGCTATTTACACCCTTCTTTCTGTACTTCCTACACAAGAAATCTTTTCCACATAGTTATAGGCCTTTTCATAGACTGTTTGCTGTGCTTGCTACTTGAATGTATTTCTGAGCAGTGATAGAGTGAAATAGACACTGCATTTCTGTTGAATGGAGACAAAGAAAGTCCTCTGCAACTTCTCCAGCTTTCATTAAAGCTAAGATAGCTAAATTTTTATCTTTTTCTTTTTAAGTTTTTTTTTGTTTGTTTGGTTGGTTTTTTTTTAAGAGGGGTTCCTTTTGTGACTTTGTTGCCCATATGATCTTTATTTTAAAACAATGATCCTTTGAACTCTCCAGAAGTGATATCACAGTTTTGGAAATAGAAGATTTTTGTAGGACATGTTTTTAATGGGGAACTTTATTTAAGAACCAGTGCTTCCCTAATTTGAGCTATAGATGAGTGTCATAAATGAAGCATTCTTTAAGTACATATGCTGATGTCAATTAAAAAACCTCCATACACCCCCATTTTATTCTGAAGCAGTTATTTAGAGAGCACTTTATTACACAGGATGAAAACTCTACTGTATAGTGTTTCGAATATGTACCTTTAGATTTATTGAAAAGTTTGTTTATAAAGCCAGTGAACACATAATCCAGAAAAGACCAATGAAAAACAGTTAAAGAAACCTCCATAACATATTTTTTGTTTGTTTTATTATCCCTGAAATAATATCTATTTATTGTAATACTGCATATACAATTTTTTTTATCAGTCTCCACGATGCTGTCAAATTTACTACTTTTCTTTTTTTAGATTCTACTGTCTTCATTTATTAGGTTCTTTTTATATCTGAGTATGTTTTTAAGGATTTATCTCAAAGGCACCGGTAAGCAACTATTTATTTTAGTCTTGGTAATATTAATTGATTTCAGGGGAAATTAGGTGTCAAAAGGTCTTTGAAGATCTGGAAGCAAATGACTCATCGATAATTCTGCAGAGACTAGAATGAAGTAATCTGTCTGCATACACAAGTTAGGTAATTAAATGTTTCTAGGGATCCAGTCAGTGGAAATTAAAGATTTGGCTATAAACTCCTGGAGTGTTTGGTCAAGAATTCATGCTGGAAGTTGGTGGTAAAACTAAGAAAAGAATTCTTGACACAGTTCATCCTTTCATCTTCCAGTATCATCAAAAGTCTCCCACTTCTGTCACAGATTGTTCACTATTTGTGTTTAAAGTACTTGGAGTCCAGGTACTGACTATTTGAACTGTGATCAATGAAACATTCAAAGAAGAAATTTTCTCTATGTTCAGAAGAACACTCCAATTTTTCATGAAGATTTACAGAAGACTTAAAGAATAAGAATTTACAAGTTTGGTTAAAAAAATGAATGTGTGTAAGCTACCATATACAGAAGAATCAGAACCAGTAGTGTTTTGGCCAGGGTACATTTTTTTCAGGCTGGTAAACTTAATACATAAAATTTCTCTTCTTGTTTCATCCTTTTATCATTCTGAAATGGGAGTGAGCTGAGCCTGATAGCTCATCAATGATCTTCATCTTCCTCTTACTTCATTAGAGCTGTTGCCTTACTGAAATTACTGTAAACTAAAATGGCTATAATGAATTCATTATGTAGAAAAAGATGTTTAATTCATGAAATTTGTTCTAGGTTTGTTCAAATTTGAATTAATATTTTCCCCTGCAAGCTTTTTCTCTCTTACAGGAATTCAGGATTAGAAAGTACTTCTCAAGTCACTGAATTCAGTTGTCTGTTAAAAAAGAATCTTTTCATAAACTTGTTGAGCTCCCCTGACATTGAGCTCACTCTTGGAAAAAATAAACATTTGCTTCCACAGATTGTTACAGAATCCCACTAGTCTCATGCATAGCTACCAGCTTTTGATTTTCTCAAAGTTGCTTTATATGTATTTTTCTCACGGACAGCTCATACAGAATTTGCCCAAAACATAATTTGGTTTAAATAACGTGTTACCAACCAGTTACTCTTTGCAATAAGAATGAAAATGAATTCGTTCAACTCCACCAGTACAGATTGGTTTGGGAAAGAAAACAAAAAGAAAAAGATGGCAATTCCCATTAAGTCGTTAAGTTAAGCATTCTGGAATCATGCTTTTCTGAAATCAGTGTCAAAGTGATGAACACTTCTTGATACTAAGTCCAGAATTTTAAATCTTTGAAGATGCAGAGACTACCTTTAGAATTTGGTGATCCTTCTGTGCTGCCCTGATTGAACGGACCCTCGAAAGGCACAGCAAGACACATTTCCAGGGGACCATGTTGGACTGAGCAGCACTTGCTAACATTCCTGACAACCATTTGTGCTGAGCAGAGCCCCCTTGCAGGGAGCACAGAAGACAAGAGAAACAATCTTGTGGGTTATAAGGGAAATGAGAGAAATAAGTAATACCTGTAAGTGAAATGTTGAACTCATTTGGAAGCTTTAACTTAGACTCTTAAACCAATTAAATACTTAACTATTCTGTGGGGTTTTATACACCTTTTGTTTTTTGTGGTATTTCTGCTTCTCTTAAATCTCCCCAAGGGAATGTAATCACATAATAACATACTCCAGAGTAAAATGTATTATCATCTTAAAATATGAAATTGTTAAAAAACAGACTACACTTCTGAACCTTACCTGCTCAGTAGCTTTTGACCTTCTGAAATTAACAGTGATTTGTACATAGCGTGGTGTATTGGCAAAGATTTTTAGAAGAACTTCTCACTCCTAGTGGTAAAGAAAGAAACTACTTGTGCTGAAGATGCGCGTGGAGACTAGAACGTAAAAAACACCATCTGTGACCTAAACGGCATCTGTTGGTTGGCCAGTAAAAGAGGAGGAAGGTTTTGATTTACTAGCCAGACAGCTTTCTCAATTTTCTTGTCAGGAAATAGCTTTAAACTGCAATACAGTTATGACAGCTTGGATAACAGCGTTTAGCTATACTCCAGCAGCTTTTAAATTTTACATGCTATATGCCTAGGCCTGTCAGAGAGACCTGTGCCAGACAAAACAATTCTGAAATATTTTTTTTCTCTTTCTTGCACTTGCTGAATGTGAAGTCTTCTATTCTTCTGGTATGCATTTTAGAGTTTTTCACCTACAATGTGGACTTTGATGTCACTTTAATATTAATAAAGACTGAACTAATAGTCCTTCATCAGTATTTTTAAAAAGTTGAAAAGAAGTATTCATCATGCAATAAATACATCGCCAACAGGTATTGCCAGACTGCTTTTCTGTTGTTGTTTTTTTTTAAAAAGAATTTTAGTATTTTTTTATTGACAGCATTTATTAGCTAATAGATCTTAAAATAGTGAGTTAATGAGTAAACAATAGTACTTGCTTACTTTAATGAACAGTAAATCTTCATGTGGCTCTACTTGTAACACTCACATTGCAGATGGTTGATTATGTTTGTTTAATCCAATGAGATCGATTTTAATAGAATAACAGAAGTTCTTCAAATGCTATGAGCTTTCTTATAAACATTTCTTTATATTCTTTTTTATTTTCTCACATGCTTGTCCAGAGAATGATACAATTAGCCCATGCTCTGTTTCTATTTCTTGCTTAAAGTCGTTCTTCATACCTTTTGAGAAGTTAAGCTTATTGGCGGAAGGATATGAATCTCAACAGCAATAACTTATTGCTACATTTCTGGTTCTTTTTTCTAAAGCTGTATATGAGTGTCATGATAAATTAAATGTGGACTAAATTTGCAACATTGGTGTAGAGTGCATTTTCCATCCATGTAAGCAGCTTTGTTAGCCCAAATGTCAGGTCAATTGCTGCAAGAAAACCTCAGTTTGTACAGAACTGGTGGTGTTGCTGATTCAAGTAATGACTGCCATGTATGTAGACATTGTAATTTATTTATCATGCAGGAAATATATAAGCAGGAAATAAATATTTTTTCAGGATACCAAATCATGAGCCACTTATGTACACATCTGTTTTATATTTCAACTTCTTTATAGCTTTTGTTTAGGCTAGCATTCATCATACCTACCATAAGCAGACCAGCAGTCATTTAGTCTAGGCTTGTTGTCTAAGGTCTATTCCATAGTCAAATACAGTGAAGAATAGGTTGTTCTTCCCATCTTAGAAGTAACTATTCAAGCTGAGTGAGATGAATTAACTTCCAAAATTATTTTTCTGAATGTCCTATGCATAAGATCTTGGGTGACTTTGTATTTCTTAATTTGTAATCTTTTTCTTACTGAATAGAAATGTAAGTGGATTTCCTGTTCTGTTGCCAAGTAAGCATGTAGAGTTTTATGATTACACCTATTTTCATGGATCTTGACAATTATTATGGAAATGCAAATTACTGTTGAAGAAAAATTGTATGTTGTACTTGGACTATAAGCTTGCATGAGACTCTTATTTGCCTTTCAGACTTTGAAAAGCCCAAAAATAGAATCATAGAATCATAGAATGGTTTGCGTTGGAAGGGTCCTTAAAGATCATCTACTTCCAGTTCCCCTGCTATGCACAGGGACATCTTTCCACTAGACCAAGTCCAACCTGACTTTGGCATAGAACTAAATGTCTTCTTAGATGTTTTCATGGCATTACTTCCTACAGTAAAAGGTGTCAGCTTTCCTTAATAAGGTTTGGAAAAAACCCAAACCCTTAATGGCTTACCTAAGTGGCCAGGAGTTAGCTTACCTATGTATTGTATGATGTACTTTCACTTTTTTTTCCCCTCCTTTTTTTTCCCCTCTTTTTTTTTAATATGAAATTAATCTCAATTAATTTGATAATAATAGAATAGCATGAGTTGGAAGGAACCTTTAAAGGGTCATCTAGTCCAATCCCCCTGCAAGGAGCAGGGACATCTCCAACTGGATCAGGTTGCTCAGAGCTCTGTCCAACCTGGCCTTGAATGTTTCCAGGGATGGGGCATCCGCCACCTCTCTGGGCAACCTGTTCCAGTGTTCTACCATTGTCATTGTCAAAATTTTTTTCCTTATGCCAAGTCTGAATTGACCTCCTCCTATTTTAAAACCACTGCCCCTTGTCCTGTCACAATAGGCCCTGCTAAAATGTTTGTCCCCATCTTTCTTGTAAGCCTCCTTTAAGTATTGAAAGGCTGTAATAAGGTCTCCCCAGAGCCTCTCTTCTCCAGGCTGAACAACGCCAACTCTCTCAGCTTGCTCTCATAGGAGAGGTGCTCCAGCCCTCTCATCATCTTTGTGGCCCTCCTCTGGACTTGCTCCAACAGGTCCACATCCTTCTTATGCTCGGGTCCCAAGAGCTGGATGCAGTACTCCAGGTGGGGTCTCACCAGAGCAAAGTAGAGGGGCAGAATCACCTCCCTCGACCTGCTGGCCACATTTCTTTTGATGCAACAGATACAGTTGGCCTTCTAGACCGCAAGCACACATTGCAGGCTCATGTTGAGCTTCTTATCCACCAGTACCCCCAAGTTCTTCTGCACAAGGCTACTCTTAATCCATTCCCCACCCAGCCTGTATTTGTGCTTGGCATTGCCCCAATCCATGTGTGGGACATTGCATTTGGCCTGGTTGAACTTCATGTGGTTTGCATTGGCCCATCTCTCCAGTCTGTCAAGGTTCCTCTGGGTGGTATCCCGTCCCTCCAGCGTGTTGACGACACCACACAGCTTGGCGTCATCAGCAAACTTGCTGAGGGCACACTCAAACCCCACTGTGTCTATGTCAATGACAAAGACGTTAAACAGGGCCAGTCCTAATACCAACCCCTGAGGAACACCACTCGTCACTGGTCTCCACTTGGACATCAAGACCTTCATGGCAACACTTTGAGTGCAACCATCCAGCCAATTCCTTATCCACTGAGTGGTCCATCCATCAGAATTATGTCTTTCCAGTTTAGAGACAAGGATGTAATGTGGGACAGTGTCAAACGCTTTGCAGAACTCCACGTAGATTACATTAGTTGCTCTTCCCTTATCCACTAATAATGTAACCCTGTTGTAGGTCACCAAATTTGTAAGGCATGATTTGATAATCTCCAATTACCTTGCTGGATGATATAGTGATGCTGGTTGCTGTTCATGATTTTGTATACCTCAGTCATATACCCCTTAGTTTACTCTTTTTGTACCCGCAGAGATCTAGTTTGTACAGTTGTTCTTTTTACAGAAACTCCCGTTCTGACTACATCTGCTTGGGATTACATGGGACTAGATTAACACATCATGCTTAAAATAGGGGTGAGCTATGGGTTGATTCAGTAACTTGACCATGTTCCAATCTTCCCCTTTTTAAAAAATATCAGATTCATTTTTTGATCACTGTTGAGTACTGAACGGACACTTTAATAGGGCTATCAATTACTACCCTGAAAACTAATTTCTATGTGATGATAGCTCTTTATTTTATATGTAGAATCAGGATTGCCTTATGTTGTAGTTTAGCCCTGCTTAGGACCAAGCTATGCAGTCTCTCACTCACTTCCCTCACCCTCCAAGGGAATAGGGGAGAGATAATACAACAAAAAGGCTCGAGGTTTGAGATAAGGACAGGGAGGGATCCTTGAAGTTATTGTTACGGGCAAAACAGACTCGACTTATTTACTATTATTATTAAAATGAAACCAGGATAATGAGAAAGAGAACAAAACAAGTTCCCCCCACCCCTCCCTCTTCCTGGGCTTAACTTTTCAATTATCTCTACCTCCTTCCCCTCACTGAGTGGCACAGGGGGCAAATAAGGTTACGGCTGGTTCATCACGTGTCACTTTCCACCACTCCTTCCTTCTTGGGGAAAGAACTCCTCACATTCCTCCCCTGCTCCATCGTGGGGTCCCACCCACCAGCTACAGTCCTTTGTGAACTGCTCTGGCATGAGTAATTTTTCCATGGGGTCCAGTCCCTCATGAATAGGCTGCCCTAGAGCGGGCCCTCCATGGGCCACAGCCTCCTTCAGGCATCTGCCTACCCCAGTGTGGGCTCCTCCACAGGCTGCAGGTGGATCTCTGCTCCTCCGTGGACCTCCATGGGCTGCAGGGCGACAATCTGCTTCACCCCATGGTCTGCGCCATGGGCTGCAGGGGAATCTCTGCCAGGAGCAGCATTACTCCTCCCCCTCCTTCTTCACTGACCTTGGCCTCTGCAGCTGCTCCTCTCACAAGAAATTCTTCACAATCAGCCTCAGGCAGAGTCCTCTCAGGTTCTCTTCACATCTCTTCTCTTCACTTCTTGCAGCCAGGCTGGGCTGAGCTGGGTCCTAGACAGACACCTGAGGGGAGGCCAGACGGTGATGGCCAGAAGGCCCACAAGGCTCGTGCCTCCCCTTCACTGCTCCTGCTTCATCTTCTTCCTTTTTTTTTTAATCTTTCCCCTTCTTAAATACATTGTCGCAGAGGTGTTATCGCTGAACATTCTGTCATCAATTCACTTGGCCCTGGCCTGCAGTGGGTCCACCCTAGGCCCAGACGAATCCACTTGATGAAGGGGAAACCTCTAGCAGCTTCTGCAGGAAGCTACTAGGGTGCTACTGTAGCACCCCTCACTAAACAAAACCAACACAGTTTATCATACTTAGAATTTTAAATTTACCCGTATTGAATTTCATCTGCTATTTAGCACCCAGGCAGCCAAAGTTGTAGGGTCCTCTGCAATTCTTCACATTTGACCTTAGTTTAATCTGTCTTGAATATTTCACCAATAGTTATTTTTACTTCACAGTTCATTCCTTGTTCAGACTGCTCATTAATGAACTGAACAACCAGTTACTAATTTTTACCTTCCTTTTTCTGTCTGGGTCATGGTAGGTGACTATTTTTTTCTTTCATATTCTCGGAGAGCTTGTAGTTTATGCTTGTTTAAGCCACTAAATTTCTAAATTTTTTTTCAGTATTTTAAGATCTACCTCAGATGTTCTTGGTAGCAATGGTGATAAGAAAACCATCAGCTGTGCTTACAATGCCTACTCAAGTCTATTTTGGAGTAAGTTTAGTGAGATTTGAGCTATACTACTAGAAAAATTCCACTTGCAATGGAAATTTTTTAGTGAGGGATCAATATCTGAGTTTCCTTTGCAAAGGACATGACAGATACACTCTGTAAATCTCCCTCTTGTACTTGCAGTCAGTATTCTGAGTTCCTTGTTATTAGGTACTTCCATGTATCTTCTTTTCCTTTTTCACTTTTGTTAGTAAGGTATGTTAGTTTATTACTTCAATTAAACCCCACCCACAAACTAAAAAACAACCATATAATAATTCTAAGATATCAGAAGGTGAATTGGTGACACTTAATATCTTTGGAGTCTTTGTCACTAATGAGTAAAAATGTTTTTTTTTTTTTAAATTTTCATACAGAGAAGGTACCAAAAAAACCCACTGCAGAAAAAAGTACATTTTTTTTAAAGAGATATCATGAGGTCTCTCTGGCCTTCTATTAAACTTTTTGACATAATTCTATAGTAAAAAAATAGTTAGAGATAGATAGGATGTGTTAGAGATAGATAAATAGGATGTTTCTATTTACAGTACGCTTAAATATTTATAGCTGCTCTGAGACACTGGTCTTCTGTCTGGTGTTTTTTTCCTGAGAACTGAATTGTTCAAGCGCCTGTCTCCAGTACTTGCTTTCCAGATTCACACTATAATGTGTGCATCTTTTCTCAGACTCCCACTGAAGTCATGGATCTTGTGATTTACAGTTTAAACTCTTCAGATGGCACCTAGTAGCTCTAAGCAAATGTGCTCAAACAGATAACCTTTGCACAAAGTTTTGGAACATGTCATTCCTTGTACTTACGAGGATAAACAGAAAAGATTACAGTCTTTGGAAATCCACATATTCTTTAAGAGCAAGACATTTTTATCCAGCTTGTGTTTTTTTTTAGAAGATCATGGGTATTCACTCATTTTGAATATGATAGACAAGGTGTTGCTTGTCTTCACTCCCCTTACTTGGCCTTATATCTACTTTATGCTCTCTTCTACAAAAGGAAGATCAAGCATATCCTTTCACAAACTGTTTTGGTGTCTAGTCCAACTTTTCCCTGGGGAACCCTGTTGTAACTTCTTTCAGGCTCTCCTCAGACCTCTTTTCAGCCTCTTTCTCACTTGTGATATTGCTGTCAACGTTCCCCTATTTAAATTCCAAACAGCTTTCTAAAAAGAAACTTACTTAAGCTGGTTTGCCAAGATCTGATTTAACCATTTATCTCCTGAGTCATCTATTAAGCTTCCATAGTAGACTATTATCCTTAGATGAACAGTTATGATTAAAAACCCGAAAGCCAAGTGAATGCAAGAATCACTGTTAATGTCTGACAAATCAACCAGAAACTGTAAGCTGTTAGAGATACCTCAAATCACCACGCCTACAAACAGTTATATTTTCTCCAGCTGGATAGGGATTTTTCAGCAGTTTGTAATAATCAGACTTGAATCTTCATCTTCTTGCACCTATTGTATTTCCAGGAAAGATGATGAAGGCTTCCCACAAATTTAATTTTTTTTCCCCTTATTTCTCTCTTTTTTTTTTTTCTTTTATCTCTTTTCTCTTTCCTCAAGAAAAAGATATAAATTAGTTCCTTTGTTGGTTAACTCTATTATCCTGGCAGATTACACTGTTATATTTGTGAACCAAAAGGGCTTCTGAAAGCCCTGGAACAATCGATAGGGTATCAGAAAATAAGCTTTACTTTGATCCTTAGATACTACTTTAATCAAATGATAGCCAGGGATGAAATCCAAACTACGAATATATTTGCGCCTGACATCTAGTGTGTAGAAGTGGGGAGATTTTCTGCACTCTCTATGAATTAAACCTTTCACAGCCACAACTCTCCACTGGGCATTTTTTACAACTGTAATTGAAGATGCCTAAGGTGATTGCTTAATCAGCCTGTTCTCTACCACATTAAGATTCACCATGACTTGCACAGTTACCTGACACACTGGGGGAAATCTGGTGTAGGGCTGTCTCACAAAAATACTGCTTGGTTTCCGCTCAATCTAGTGTCTCACTTTATCATATCTGTCAAAATACTCTTCATCCTTGGAGAGCATGTTAGCATAGTATAAGAGCAGATATTACTTCTCTTTGCCTCTAGGGCTGTTTCTGTTAAGTCAAGCAAGTGTGTGATTCACAGCTTTTAACCTCTGTCCTCCTCAGAGGCTCTGAGACAACATGGAGGCAGTTTCCAGCATAGATAATCTGACTTCTGTGCCAGCTTCTTCTCCTTCTAGGTGGCTTTAATTGGTCTTGCCTACTCCTCAGTCTTTGGTCCTGACTGAAACAGGATTCTGATAACCATAGATTGTTCCTGGGATATTTATGCTATCAGACATCCCTTTACCCTTAGAAGTGAAGATGATCTATGCTATCATAACATTTGAAGCCACTATAGGAAATAACTCATATGCAGGGATCATAGTCTTCTAGAATTTCCCTGGAGATATATGTTCAGCAGAAAGTCCTAGCAGAATAAACCTCTTTCTGTGCAATATTAGTACTTTAGTGATGCCTCCAAATTAATACATTCCTGGAGGTACTGCTTGATGTAACAAAAGTTAATTTCATATGCAGAAGGACCACATATTGTGATAGTTGTGTTTTTAAAGTTTTCAAAGTTAAATGATAGATACAAGTCATCTGCTTTACAATCTGCACTACAAATTCTTACTCTCTTCTTCAGTACTTATTTTTGATAATATGAAAGACTACTTGCAAGTCCCTAGCAGTTTTCTCGCTGTCAGTGTCAGCTTATTACAAACCTTTCAGTAGCTCTTAATATCCGTCACTTATGTCATCGTTAGTGGTGGGCATACTGCATTATTCACTTCTAATTTGTCTTTGATGGTTTGCTTCGGTAACTCTTCTTCTAGTGGCCTTTCCTTAGCGTTGTTTATGAATACCATCTAGCACAAGGCCTGGAGAGCAAGAGATTGCTCATCTTGCCTATGTAACTCTGTCAGCTTGTTTCCAATCCATACTGTGTAGTTTTATTTGTTTACTTAAGCTACTTTATTAGGCTCAGCTTCTTGAAGTATTTCATTTGGAGTAAAGGAATAACCTTAAGGTTATTAACCTTTAAGGCTAATACCTTTAAGGCAACTTTGATTTCTGCTTTACATCTGTTGTTATGATTGCTGTGTCCTATAGCTTTATGCCGTATATCATCCTCCCTCCCTGCTTGGTCATAAGATATCCCTGTTAAACCACTTTCAGAAGAACCTATCTTGCAGAGTTCACTCATAACCTGTCACTAGTAAGAGGTCTGTTCTTGCATTATTAGGGTGAGTAATTTACAAACAATATCCCTGGTAAACAAAAATGTGTGTTGCCATTCCTGCCACTAGGTCAGATATCAAACTGTATAGAGCAGTAGGTCCAGTATCACTTGCATTTCTTCAGAAAGAGCAGAAAGTAGTTTTATTCTCTTGAAACCTTTGTCACTGACTATAATTCCTATTTATAATAGTCAAATCATGTATTGGAGTTGTCATGGAGTTGTCACCTCTAAATACAGCAGAAACAGGCAACCTTTCCCTCCTGCAGGACACATAGCCGCACATATACCTTTTCCAGAGACAAACATGGCATCAAAGCAAAGCTACAACTTAAAGATACAGACACATATTATCAATATTTTTTAGCATTTATAGTGTAGTTAAAATTAATGGCACTGATTCCTAGAGTATGTTTTGAGACATTGACTCATTTGGACAAGTTTTACAGATAAACATAGGAAACTAAACCACTAGAACGCAGGAAAAAAAAATTATTGAACAGACTGGATTTTTTTAAAGGAAACCTTATATTTTGGGCACAAGACTATTATTCTTGAAGCAGAAAATAGCAGAAAATAGCTAATAGCAGAAAATACACTAATTCCATAGTGCTTACACGAGTGTCTCTTTGCTGCTCTGCATCGCCTGATGATCAATGATTTCTACAACAATCAAGATGACCTTTATGGTGTGCAATAAGTGTCAGATCCACAGAGAACCTTAAATAAATCTCTGATTATGAGTCTCTGAAATGCTGTACTTTTTCATCTCAGTGACTGACATATCTGTCATTTGGAGACTTTACTTGTACAGACTTTCTAAGAAAAAAAGAAATCTTTTTTTTTTTGTAGTGCATGAAAACAATATTTTTATTTACATTTTTCAAATAGATTTTTATTTATTTAAAAAAATTAAAACAGAAACTGAATTATACCTGAAAAATTAAATTGTTTTTATCCCGTCTTAACTGCAAATTAGAGACTTTCAGAAGTCTCTTGATAAAAATACTGCAGCATATTTGAAAACCTACAGACAACTCTATTGCCAGCATTATATTCTTTTGAGTTCTTAAAAAAAAGTAAATTCTAATTAGATATACTTTTCAGATTAAAATACATATTCACTTTATTAATTATAAAATTGCTGATTTTTCTAGTAGTCTCAAGGTTAAAGCTATTCCGTGGTATAATGCAAGTTTCTCCAAACTCTGATTCAGTGGATACTCTTGTTGTCTATATTGAATTGTACTCAGTAGACCAATAAAAACAATCTGATTGATCTATCTCGTTATAATTTTGATGGCTTCTAAAGCACTAGCTATAAAATAAGCTAACTGGAAAATCAAAGCTTTAGTGACCTCTGAGGACTCTTCATCAAGTAGGTTGGTCTAAATCATGTTATTTTAAATGTAGATAGTACATTCACAATAAATTTTATGTAACAAACATTGACTATTTGTGAATAGCCTCCCTCCTCTGTTGAATAGGGAGCTTATTAAGGAAAAGTCTCCAAGTAGCTGGGAGCAAGCCTTTAACAATTCAGTTAAGGAGTGAGTGTTTAGGTACTAAAATCTTCAGAGAGGCTACCCACCTGCAAACTCTAGTTTGTCAATACTCCAAGTTTTCCACAACTACATGCTTCCCCTAGCCTCTTATTTTGATAATTTCTCAGCTACTGATTTGTATAATGAGAATCTGCACCTGCAGAGTTGAAAAAACCACCTCCTATAGTTGATTCTTCTATAAGGGTTGCTCTGAGAAGAAGAGAAAAATTTTGTTGTTTCTGATCAGAGGAAAATGAATCTATGCATTTGTATTACTTCAAACCCCTGTTGTAGTTTTGGAAATAAGGTTTGTGAATCAGAGCCAAAACCTCATATCAAAATCACTAATAACAAGTTTAGCTATTTAAGTTTCTTAGGTGTTTATTTTCAAATTATCTGACAATCCTTGTAAACAGTTTAATTGCAAGTACTTGAAATCAGCACAGAGACTTACTGTTAAGTTTTTGTTTTGTAATCAGATGGTAAAAGATATTAAAAAGTTTTAAGATTCTTGCTCAAAGCTAAAAGTGTAACCTTGTTGATTCCATGTCTGAATGTAACTTTAAAATATTTTGACTAGAGGAGCAATTCACGATGTTATTGGGTGCTCTTTAGGAGTCTGGGCTTTATTTTTTCTGCCGAGCTTCTACATACAGAAGTAACAAGCTTTCTTTAGAAGTACTAAAGCTGATTTAGGGTTTCTTAAGTGAAACTATGTCTCACCAGTTTTAATTTGAAGACACAAAACACATTGATTAGCTAAAATCCAAATGCATTGATTCACTGAGATGAATCCTGTGGTGTTAGATTTTTACAGGGGTAGTAACATTCTTCTTCCTTTCTGAGCTATAAATGTATCCCTCCGGTGAAATGAAGTCCATCAAAAAACTATCAGGAAGAGGAGGGAGGGTAATTTCACTTAAATACTGTCAGAGGGTTTAGACAAATTGCCCTTCGCTTCATAGCAGGTAACAGTGTAGAGGTTACTGGCCTTAGACCATGAGAACTTCCTGAATCTAATTTATTCTGAAAACTTTCTTTATAAACAGGAAGTTTATAAACATGTTGGACTTGTCCTAATTTTAAAACCAAGAAGACTGGACCCTTGATAATCTCTCTGCAATGTCTCACACCTGAGCCCAGGCAAGCAGCAAGCCACAACATGTCTTGGTGGCACATATGTTCCCTGCATCAGCAAGTCTTTCACCACTGTCACCCAATGCTCTTTGATCTGATCTGCAGATCTGGCACAGACAGCCCAAATGCTTTCCCTGTCAGAACTTATTGCCCTACACCTATTTTTCAGCTAAATCTATGCAGGAGGAGAAAGAGACACTTTTCTCTCCCAGAAATTACAAGCTTCCAGGATCCACCATTGCAAGAGTCCCTGTGCCCGCTCTTCCTCTTCCTGTGCTACGTGTCTTGGGCTCTGCACTTCAGAATGACCATAAAGAGCCTGTTATCACCCCTGGCGCAGAGTCTCGGCTCCTTGCAAGCGGTGCTGCTGCTGCCCTCCACCCAGCCTCAGAAAGAGCATAGGGTACACGAGGGCCCTGCAACCTGAGTGCTGAATGGCCACATCCTGCCGTTGGGTGTGGGTTGAGGGCTCCAGCCCTGGGGTCACTGCAGACAGGGCAGGGGACCTGTGGTGCCACCTTTATTGTGCCAGCTCTAGCAGTAAGGTGCAGCGCTGAGCAAAGCCTCAGGGACACCAAGTTGCTTCTGGATCCAGCTGCAGTTCATACCTTGTGAACGCTGTGCCTGACACCCACTCCTCCCTCTTGCTTTGTGCTCCAAGCAGGATGCCATGCATGGTTCTAAGAAGTTAAGTTGCTAATAGCCAGTTTTTAACGTGTTATTCTGTTTAAATAAAGCAGTTTTGAATAAGTAGCTCTATGTCTTTTTCACTTGTCTTTAAATAGCATAGGTGAACATAGCAAATAATTTACAAAATGAAAGTCCATGTAATACTAAAGTGTCTCAAGAACATCAAACAAACGTGCTAAAGGTTGTGAACTTCAGATTTACAGTTGTTTTGTTGGTAGAATGTAGGCACAGCCCAGAGGAGAACCCTACTCCCTGCTGCATGCCTCTGTTGTAACTCATTATTTGAAAACCCAGTATTTTTAAAAAGTTGCAACTGTTTCCCACACTTAAATAATTTTCTTTTTGGATAGTCTTCTCCACCTTTTTTTTTCTTCTTGCCTTTTTTGTTTTTTCTGAAGTGACTCCTATCTGAAAGGATTTAAGAGTTAAACCATTAGCAAAGAACTCTCTTTTTCAAAAGCTAGTTGGCTTCCCCATTTTCTCAACAGGTATAAAAGGGACAAAGTACTAATTTATTTTCTATATTTTCAAAAGATGAAGGCAATCGAGAGGAACTGACAATGACTACATTACAGAAAGTTAATATGCATTTTAGTCCTATTGAGTGTAATGGAAGGAAAAAATCAGTCTGAAGAAAGGAACTTCAAACAGAAGACAGCATATATTTCAACCTCACTAAAATAAGGGAATATGGAAATCATATGTAACAGACCATTCAATGTGGAATTGCCTCAGGAAACTGCTACTCTTCATTCTTATTTAAAAGGAAATCTTTATTATTATAAAGAACATAGAAAGTAAATGTTATGGTACAATTTTTAAATCTGATTCTTTGTTTAATCAAGAGCGGTTCCAAAGAATGTTTATTAATATTGTGATATCCACTTCATATATATAAGCATAAATGCACATATATAAAGCTTCTTCAAAAGAAGCTTGAAATTTCAGCTACATTTAAATAATTAAATCTAAGTTAAGAAAGCAGCAATTGCTAACCTGGGCCACACCAAGGCGTTCCTCTTACTCCAGCTTTCCATCTCTAACAAAAGTTGCTCTGGAGTTTATGGATATAGGATGAGAACAGACTGAAACTTCCCCTCCAGCTTCTGACAATCCAGGACTTTTTGTGCCAGATATAATATTTGCACAGGTCTTGACAGACCTATTTGACAGATGGCCTTTGGTGGATATTTTATGGAAATTTGTCCTGGTTTTGGCAGGGATGGATTCTTCCATGAATTTGTTTGCATCCTTTATGAGGACTTTTACTACTTATGGCAACTAAAATGTCCTATGGCAATGAGTTCCATATTATGGTTGCAGAGCTTATATGAAAAAAATGTCACTTTTTGTTTTAATTCTGGTGCCTTTGAACTGAGTCTCCTATCTTTTGCATTCTAAGAAACAATGAATTCCTGGTTGTCATCTCCTTCATTTGATACATATATTTGAGAGAATTTTTAAAAAGTTTATATGTATGTATATTTTTTTAATCCGAAACAACTTCAATAATGTTATCTGGTTAAAAAAAACCCAAACCAACCCCAAACCTACTGAATTTCTGCAAGGAGGCCAATTTTATAATTACTGCGATGTTAAATTAGCTACCAATTTACTTGTAAAACCTCATCAAATTCAATTTTATCTATGAAAAATAAATGTTGTAATTTGGGAAGGATTACTGTTTTTCTCACACACATCTGTGTGGAGTTGAATCTGTTGAATCTTGCTTTAACTGCAGACTGATAGTTAACTGCAAGGGATATGTCCGTAATTCTACTTGATTGATTGAAGTAATACATTTATAATGTCTCGAATTTAGTTAAATAATGTAAAATTCAATATGTTCTTGAGAAATACAGAATTAAAAGGGTTCGATCAGTGCATCTACCCTACACCTTACTTTGTGCACATGTGAGACAGAGATAAAATGCGGTTCTACTGGATTCATTAGATTATATTGCTTTTCTCTTCTCCTTAAAAAAGCAGATTCCACTTGTTGATGTTTTTTTTAAGTACTTCTCAGGCTGGCTATAGAAGAAATCTTGTGGCACAGGGGGTATCTTTAGGATATCTCATCTGTAGTCAATCTGTTTGGTCACACTCACTTCTGGAGTACTGCTCTGCATCAAGCCCTTCATTTAAGATCAGTCTTTTTCCAGCCCATGTATGCTTTGGAAATTGCTTGTGAAAGGAAAGATGACTTTTCCAACCAGCTGCAGCCACATAAAGAGATGATGAATGGAGGCAGCAGAGATGTAGCTGAGGCTTACCTATTTTACCTGAAGCAGAGTAGGCCAAGTACAAAGACTGCTTGCAACAATAGCTTTGAAAGGAGTACATTTCAGTTCATTTAGGGTAATAACTTTAAAGCCTTACGATTATTCAAATGACAAATTAGCTATTTTTCTGCTAATCAGAGCATTCAAAGAGAAAAGGAATAATGATAGCTGATTATTTGCATTCAGAATGCGTATGGAAGAAAGAATTTAATCGCTTGATGGAGATCTGAAAAATTTATTGTGATGTGTTTTTTGTGTCTGTGGTTGACAAAGCACACGTTTGTGAGGTCTTGGAAAGCAACTACTGTGTTTTCATCTGTAAACCACTGCATAGTTTCTGCAGTAAGGAAATTTTCTGTTGAGAGGAATAACATGGCTTTTGTGATGTCAGAATTTGGTTCCATAAACCTGAAGTTTGATAACTATGAACTTTCCCTATTTTCCCTCTGGTCTTCTCCTTTACTTCACAGTCAAATAAATGAAGTCTAAAGTGTGTTGTATTTTAAAAGTGTATTCTGGTGATAAGTAGTCTGGGCATGACTCATCAAAGGGACTGTGGACGGGAGACAGTGAGGGAGATAATGAAACTGCAGACTGTATTATTTATTTGAAGGACCTGTATGACAAATGCAGAGCCCATTTAATTATGCAATCCAGAATTCTTGTTTTAGAGGGTGAGACTTTTTTTTTCCTGATTAGTTAACTGAGAATGAGCTACTAAACAACACTGAATTTGGGGGTTTATTTTTTTAAAAGCTTTTACTCCCTGCAAGAAATACTAACTGCCCAGCTTGCTTGGTCTTCACCTTAATTTCAATAGAAAATATAAATTTAAAGATCTATCATAATGTATTAACTCTGCTAACATGCACAGCTATAGCTGTCTGCAAGTTAGGATTTCACCTTGTACAGAGGAGCCTAATGTTTTACATAAAAATAATATCCTACAGGCAGACAAACAGGATAAAAATACATAGAACAAAAATAAACCACTGAAAGTCAAAACAGTAAAAATACAACACAAAGAATAATTATTGCTGTGTTTGCAAAAGCCATGTGTGCAAGACATGCTTGTATCTTAAAAGTTTTGTCTTGATTAGGGTGAATATTAAAATGCCTAAGTGTATATGTGTTAATACCCAAGGTCCTTAATTTCAATAATATTTTAAATTTTACATACTTTATTAGAAAATTAAATGCGTTCAAGAGGCATAATCCAATAGTGTGAAATAAAGTGGTTTCTAAATATAATCATCTTGAAAGTAAAGGACACTGGGAATTGAATAATGTTTTCAGTCAATGTGTCATTGACCGGTTTTTATGAAAAGCAGTAAAAACAAAGCACTAAACTAATTAAAATACAGAATGGAGAAAGATATTTGCTTGGTACATCTATAATTACTTTCAAGGTGCATCAGTTTCCTATGTTGGAATCAAATATTCATATAACAACAAAAAAATCTTATAATCTTATAATAAACATATAATTTTAAATATTAACCACAAAATCATTTCTGAAGTAGGCCTTCCTCCTTCTTCGCAGACTTGCGAAGGGAAGGGAAGAGAATTGCATCCCTTTTCTTACTTGGAATAAGAACTGTTTTTTTTTTGTTTGTCAGTGATGAGACTATCTGAACTTTAGTTCTATCGATTTGTAACTTCCACTAAGTAGGAGCTGACATGGTTTTATTTAGTAAGGGGGTCCTAAGGTGGCAACTTCTAGAAGTTGCTCCCCTTTGTTCAGCGGACTCGGCCGGGCCTAGGGTGGATCTGCTGCTGGCCAACTCTGAGCCAATTGGTAGCAGAATGTTCCATGATAACAGAGAGATGAGAAGACGTGAAGCAGCTGAGTGGGGGCAGTGAGGGGGAAATGTGAGCCTTGTGGGCCTTGCAGGCCTTATCCTCTGGCCTCCCACCAGGCAGCCGACTGGACCCAACTCAGCGTGGCGCATCTGCAAGAAGTGGAGAGGAGATGAGAAGTGAATAAGATGTAAAAAGGGTCCTGAGAGGCGTCTGCCAGCCTGTTGTGAGGAACGGCTGCAGATGCCAAGGTCAGTGGAGAAGGAGGGGGAGGAGTAATGCAGCTCCTGGCAAAGATTCCCCTGCAGCCTGTGGTGATGATCATGGGGAGCAGGTTGTCCCCCTGCAGCCCATGGAGGTCCACGGAAGAGCAGAGATTCACCTGCAGCCCGTGGAAGACAACACACCGGAGCAGGTGGATGCCTGATGGAGGCTGTGGCCTGTGGAGGGCCTGCTGGGGCACCTGTTCTGGAGAGGCTGCACCCCATGGAAGAGATGACCAACGCCGGAGCAGTTTCATGAAGGACTGTGGCCCGTGGGAGGGATCCCACGAAGGAGCAGGGGAGGAATGCGAGGAGTTCTTCTCCTGACGACAAAGTAGCGGCGTGATACAACGTGTGATGAACTGACTGTGACCCCCATTCCCTCTTCCCCTTGTGCCGCTCGAGGGGGAAAGATAGTAGAGGTAATGTTAAGCCCCGGAAGAGGGAGGGGGTGGGGGGAGGTTATCTTGTTCCCTGTCTCATTCTTCTGCTAGTTTTAGAAATAAGTGAATAGTTTTCCCCAAGTCAAGTCTGTTTTGCCCGTAACGGTAACTTTAAGGATTTCTCCCCATTCTTATCTCAAACCTAGAGCTGTTTTTTCTTATATCATCTCCCCCTATTCTCTTGGAGGGTGGGGGGAGCGAGAGAGAGAGACTGCATAGTCTGGTCCCAATTGGGGCTGAACTACGACACATGGTTACAGTGTGCTATTAGATGAGATCTATTTATATTTTTCTGTGTAAATCCCCAAAGCCAGAGATGAAGAGCTGTGCATGTATGTGTCTCCATGTGTGCAATTTCCAAGTCTCTCCTTAGAGTCTGGTTTAAAATTTGTAAATGTGGTAATCTTGTGAGAGTGAAAGCAAAGATTATTTAGGGATATATATTCTCTGCTGGACCATTCCACACTGCTGGAGTTTATCTGTTCAGTTAATTTAATTCACCTTTTTAAAGCACCTCCAAGTAGGTATATTATTGAAACAGGTACATGGCAGAGAATGCTGCTAGTTGAGATTTATTTCTGGAAACTTGTTTTAAACTAGAGTTTCACTTTTTTTTTTTTTTTTTCCCTTAGGCTTTCACTGCAAATACTCAGTGAACTCATTTAGGAGATGGCCAGATGTTTAGAAATATTAATATTGCAACGGCATGCAACTCTCCTGCTGTGGCACAAAGGCATGCAGAGAAAAAACAATGAACAGTGCAGCAAAAACCTTTAGGTTCATTTAAGTTTAATAAGCTCAGAATTTGTAGTTGTTATAAAAGAAGCAACAGACAGAGGTGGTTTATTGGTTAATTTTTCATGTCTACAGCTGTTTTGGACTTCTAAGATTTAACGCATTGGTTTAGACTACTCACATGAGTCTTACTAAAGCCTGTGGAACTCCCTGGAGCAAGAAAGGAACATTCATGTCAATAGTTATGGGTCAACACATAGGACTGTAGCTATATTCATATTGCAGGAATCAGAAATTCATGTTTCTAGTGTCATATTGTTAGCCAAAATGGATAGTCCTTGAGATACCATTCATCAGTGCTACAAGATCTTCCATCTTCAGAAGAGAATCAGTGATCATAAGCACTACGATGTTTTGTATTCACAGTCTAGACTGTGACATATTCAACAGAGAATACTGATGCTATTATATATAGTAGTCGTCCATTTTGTATAGAGCTACTGTAAATTTCAGTAATAGCTATTGGATTAGCCCCAAATTTAGACAATACTGACTTCCTCCTTACGAGTTTGTACCTGTTGAGAAGTACAGATTACAATAATCTACCCTTTCTGAGATTTCATTCTCTGAAAATAAATACTGAAGCAAAAAGTCTTGTTCATGTCTATTCTCTTCTGCAATGTATGTCAGCTTTTCCTAGGTTTTCCTGAAGTGACATTTCTCTCTTCTACTCTTCCACTTTCTGAATATGCTGCAGTTAGTAATTTTAGAACTGCCAATGGAGCTGGCCTGAACTTGAGAGCTATGATTTTCAAACACATCGATAAGTCAAAATATGGATTAATTCTAAATTAACCAAGAAACACAGGCTAAAAAACATTGTTTAGCTACCATTGAAACAATTATTTTTACACTGAAATTATGTTCCCTGGGGCTATCATTGTCTGAGACTCTATTCTTGTTTTTCTAAAGAAGCCAGAGGACTTTCTAATTTCCAGGTTACTCTGTTGGAACTGCTGGGTGTTCTGGTTCAAGAAGCAGAGCACAGAGTTTAGGCTCCTGCCTCTATGGCACAAAGCTTGAAGCACCTGAAACCTGTGATGTAGCAGGGCTCATTTGATGTTGCTGAAACCAGTTATTTAGCACAGGAGAAAGTTCAATTTTAACCAATCTGCATTCTAACAAAAAAAAAAAAAAAAAAAAAAAAAAAGGGAATCTTCCAGTTAAAACCAATTTCACTTTAAGGATATTGTCTTAAAAATCCCCAAGTTCTCTTATGACAAATATGAGCTTAATATAATCTGTTTTCTGAAGGAAATAATCAGAAATCAATCACCCTTTTCCACAAAGAGACTGTTTACAGGTATTTGCTGATGGTGCCACCATTTAATTCCATTAATTAATTAGTGTACCCTAGGCTATATAAGAAATATCGTATTTGGGAAAACAAATGAGTGATAATATCAGTGGTATAAAAAAAATTGTCAGTAACAACTGTTAAAAGAAGTGGAATATGTAGAATTTCAGTCCTCATGCTTTGCTTAAGTTGAAATACAGTAACAAGGAATCTTAGTAGAGCTAATTACCCTGAAGATATATTGTCAGGAACTCTTGAAGCAGATTATTCTGAAACATGAAAACCAGGAAGGAATGATTAATTGCTTTAGCAATGGGGATGGATCTAGTAGTGCAAATATTAATAAAGGATCAATCTGAACTAAATAAGCTTTTTAGTGTTTACTTTAAACACTTATTATGTGGATTAAAATGTGGCACTCTGAAATAATCTTCTTTCAAAGCGGATGCAAATAATGACAGATGCCATTGCTATACAATAGAAATTACTCAGATCACTGTTGCTCTGATGTCATTGTACTCAAACATTAAAACCATTGATGGGGGCAAAACAATGCTTCCATATGGATTGTATAACAGACAAATTGTTAAGTATATCTTCCACTAATAATAGTTCTTGTTAGAATCAATATCAGGCAAATGAAAAATTTTTTTTTTCCTTAAAATATGTCATCCTTTAAAGAAATGTATGAACCAATACACAGTCTCTTCATCTTATCAGGCTTAATAACCACCAATACTTGACAACCCTCTGGAGTTTTTCAAATCACTTTTTGAACTTATGTGTACTTTTGATTTTCATGATATCCTGTAGCTCTAAGTTTCATAGATGAAATAGAAGGGTTTTTTTTTTTGTTTCATTTTATATGTGTTGCCTGAGTGTTTAATGGGGCACCCCTTAGCTCTTGTTTCATGACAAGTAATGGACTATTCCGTCTTCTGCACACGCTTGCTCTTTATGTTGAGCGGTAGAGAACCTAAGATCAGTGATCATAAAGCTAGAATGGTAGAGTGAGACCACTAGCTAAGACTACGTACTCAGGATAGAGGGCTCTGGGGAAGCTGTGAACTACTTAGGCCCCTTAGGAGCTTTCTATCTGTTCTCTTGAAACTGGGGTATGCCAAAATAAAAGGCCGTATTAGATAATAAGAAGCTTCATATTTTCCAACAGCAAAGTCTTAACACAAGGAGAATACACATATTCTCCGGTATTGAATTAGCCCCCAAAAGAGCCAAAATTGTTGAATGCAACCGATTTTTAATAAGGATAAGAGTGTTGAAATAAAATTCCTGTGTTCTCCATCTTTTACCAAGTTAAAAGGTGTGCAAAAGCTCATTGATAGCTCTCTTAAATTCACAGTTTGCTTTATCAGCCAAACATCTCCAAATACTAAAGAAGTAAAAGTGAAATATATCTTTGTGTTTGGTAATAGAATGCATCAGTTCAATCAGATGTTTCTGTGTGCATGTAATAATAATACAGATATGTGCAAAAATAATTAAAGTTCTCACATTTGTGGCCAGTATACCTATCCCTCTGTCGTAGTTCAGCCCCGAATTACCACACAGTTTCTCACTCACCTTCCCCTTCCCCAGTGGGATGGGGGAGAGAATTGGGAAGGAAGGAGAACTCGTGGGTTGAGATGAAGACAATTTACTAAAATAACAAGGGGAAACTACAATAATAACAGAATGTAAGAATATTAAAATAATCAAAATGAACAATGTATGTTTTCTCACCACCCGATGTCCCAATGACCAATACAGCCTGTCCCGAGCAGCGATCACGGAAATAAAACCGAGCGGCAAGCAAAGAATAAAAGGGAGCCAGCAAGGTAGAGGGAACGACGCCAGCAAAACGAGGTGGAAAGATGGATTCCAGGAAGGCAGATACCCACCCTGGCCTGCCCCCACTTATATACTGAGCATGACGTTTATGGCATGGAATACTCTCTTTGGCAGTTTGGGTCAATTATTCTGTCTGTCTTTCTCCCAGCTTCCTGCATCTGCAAACTAGTGAGACTTGGAAAGCAGGACAGTGTCCTTGGTCTCATTCACAACAACTCATATCATCAGGGTGTTTATCAACATTCTTCACACACAAAATCCAAAACACACCAGCTACTCAGAGGAAAATTAACTCCATCCCTGCCAAAACCAGAACACCCTCTAAGCACCCGTAGTCTTACTGCGGGAAAACTCCAAAGAGCTTGTGCTGTTTTCCCAGAAGAGATGCAGGGAAACGAACTTTGACACGTGAGGACTATATATTGCTAGAAAAACATCCCCCTTCCATTCTTTTTCCCTCACATTAGCAGGCTCTTCTAAGGAAAGAATTCTCCAATAAAGAAAAGCTTTGCAGGAGGATTTTTTTTTTTTTTTAATATATTTGGCTGCCATATTTTTCCTCCAAATTTTGCCCTTCACTCCAAAATATAGTGTATATTTTAACCTCTGTGTCTAGATTTCTTCCCCTACAAGGAAGCTTTATATGGTATTCCAGAGACAAATCATAGTTTCCCTTTATCTGCTTGGCAAAATAAAGATATAAAGGTATATTTTAGGATCATGAAAGGACTCCCTTTCATTTATGCAGACAAATTGCTGTACCCAGACACACTACTAGATTACTAAAATTAAAATATTGTTCTTGCTATAAATCATCATTTGGCAATGTCATAATGATGACATGTTCTGATGAAATCCCAGCTATATTTTTCTGTGTCAAAAGAAAGCCAAAATAAAGGCAAAAAGCAAGAGGCTTTGGAGGTTTTATTTGCTGTTTGTCTTAGAGACAATTTTATGAAGATCCTACAGCAAACATTAAATGTACTATGCAGTACAGTTTAGAATTTGTTATTTCTTGAAAAGTGGTGTCTTGTATAACAAAATAGATTAGTTTTTTTTTTCTGCCTAATGTTTTGCTAATGTTTTAAATTTTCTTATACATTTTACAAGAAGAAAAGTCAAATAAGCATAGCTTGATTATGTTAGTATGCAAAATTTCCTATTCAAGGGCAGGAGAAAATGGATAGAAAATAAAAAGAAGCAAAGTAAGTAAATTGCTCAGTTTCATTCAGGAAACAGTTACATAGTTTATCTTGTCACTATTTTTCATATATGTGTCTTTTTTTTTTAAATGATAAAAAATGTAAACCTACAGTTACATAAATACTGAATATCAAAAAGAGGAAAATAAAATTAGAAATATTACTTCTGCTCAAGGTATGTGAAAAAGACTATTTCAAGTTATTTGCTATTAGAATATATGCCAAATTTGTTATCTTTGAGATCACAAACACAATATTAAACAGAGCGATAAGCTTTATCTTCTTTATAAACATGCTGAACTTTTCCCCCCACACAAACCGTCAAAGTATTCTTACCTATAGTTCACCTGAAATAAAACCTGTAGAAAGGAAGTTTACTCTGATTTCCCTCATTCTTCATGTCAGTTACAACTATTTTCCACATAATATTTTGTTCTAAAAATCTAAGCGATTTTGAGAAGCTAAAACCAAACTGCACATTGCAAGGAAACAACCATGCCCCAGATACAATGAAGAGATCTGTGTAAACAAATATCTCTGTAGAACCACCACAAACTAAAGCAAACTGTGTATCTTACTTTATTGGTTCTGTAAGCAGACTTTAGGTAAGGTATTAACTTGTTCAAAATCTTACATTTTTCTCTGGTTAAGTACCTGGAAATGGGATCATAGCTGAAAATGTAGATGAATTAAGTTATAGATCAGTTTAAAATGCTGGTTTAAGTCATAGATTGTGAAGTTTTTTTTATCCTAGTTGTAAACTCAGTTTATGGATTTCAAGGGATGATTTCTCAGGGCAAGGTTTTCTCTCTCTTAATTTCCACTTCCAGGTACAAATTTGCCCTTTTATACTGTCTCTTAGTTTTTATTTTTTTCTTTTTATGCTTGGAGAAAACTTTAAACCATGTAAAATTTTTCCTAAAACCAAGTAACAGGCAAAAAGTCTCTTAGCTAAATAGATATTCTGGAAACAGACCAGCTCAGGCTTCTTTACTCCCTTGCACAGTCACGAAAAAACAAAGCCCACGGCTCTCTAGCATCAATAGAAATGAAAAGAGTTTAACCAACGCATTGGATGATCTTGTTTTAAAACCTTAATATTACGAAGATCTGTGCCAGTGGGGTGCTGAATCTGTATATCTGTAAACCATGAAAACACCGCTAGATGGTGCTCAAGAATACATATAATCCCTTGGATTTGTAAACCCCGTGGACTAAAAGACATCGGGGATCGCATTTATCACAACGCTAAATGCGTTATGACTCCTAGCGGCTTAATCTCCGTGATAAAAACCTAGAAATTACTATAAAGTTCCTGGGATCCCTGTAGGGGAGGAGAATTAGGTATTTCAGAACTGTGTACAAAGTAACCAAAATATTCAGTGAGTTTCCCAGTGCTAGCCATGCACATAAGAGTATACTTAGGAAGTGGCTCCATTTCGCGGGTAAATGTCTCCTCCAGAGAAGGTCAGTCCTATGTTCTTGGTCACAAAACATCCATTCCACTCTTCCTGGCGAAGATTTGGAGCTGTTCATTGTTTAGGCATGCAAGTTCTGCTCTTGAAACAAAGGAAAAGGTACTTGGGATTGTCTAGTATAATGATTATGAGAGGTCCAGGAAAAGTCTGACTAATGGCCTTTGTTTCAAGAACTCTTCAGTCTTTTAATCTGAGACAATAACCACTATTTAGTTCCTGTAAAGCAATAAAGTCCCTGAGTCATAGCCATTACCTTTGGTATGCGTGTGCTCTAACTGCTAGCTATGGAAACAACTTGGAAAGCATTTATTTTCTTTCTGCTTCCAGTGAACCTACGTAGAAGGAGAACTACAACAGGAGTAAATTTTCTTGCCTTGTAGTAGAGGTCTTAGTATTTAGAGAATTTTGGTCAGCTGGGAGAGATACCTGGATACCTTTAGGCAATGGAAAGGGGGAGTGGATTTAGTTTCATTATAATATGTCATCTAACCACTAACTTATTATACACGTTAATCATCAAGTTTAAAATGAAAGCAGCAGCACAAGCTTCATACTTGTATGAAATTCCACTGATTAGGTTTTCTCTGAGAGCAGCTACCAGGTAAAGCCACACAGGACCATAAGCAGAGGAAACTCCAGACTGTAGATGCTCAGGTGAGAGTTTGTGTTGATCAAAACTGACCTGTTTTTGCTCATGTGCTGTTAGGAATATGGAGAGTGTTAAGATCAAATCTGAGTTACTGATGGAACATCAATCAGAATCTAAGCTTGTGTTTTTAGGTGCCTACTTCTATTTTAGTCCAACCTAGCAATCAGCTACTCTTTTTGACATTCATCAGATAAAGTTTACTGTGAAATTTCTGTTGAACGGTTCTTTCTGCATATCTAGTGGGATTTTCTGGCTGTATACGATAAATCACCATAATCAAAATAGCTCAGGGAAAATGTATCTATTATTTTTAATTTTGTCTGTAAAGTGTGATGGAGGTATTATTAATCCTTTTTGTAGAAAGCAATTATTGACTGTCTTTTACTGAGGAAGTAGAATTCAGTTCAGCTTCCTCAGTACAAAACCATGTCCATTTTCCACAGAAAAAAAAAAGAACTTTAGAGTGGACAATGAAGAGCCTATGAAAAAAGGATGGCAAAACAAAAGAGACTGAACTTCTCTTTGTTTTCCCTGTGGAGAATGTCTCTGGCTTAAGAAAAGGGAAAAGAATGAAAACCTTCTTTGATTTTGCAACTAATAGAATAACACAAAAGCATGGTAATTTCCTTAAAATGAAGACCTTAATTCAAAATTGGCATAAAGATATTCAACTTCCACTGAAGTGAGCAGTAAACTATGACTCTTCAGACTGCCTTACTACAAAAGTGTGTAGATGGAAAAGCATAAAACATGAGTTATATGGTATTCACATTCCTATATTACCAACAAGACTTACATTACACTATATATTTCTTTATTATTAAGTACTATAGATTTCTCAATATGGTGATACTACACACTGCACTAAACTTAGATTTAGTAGATCCAAAGTATTTCATGACCATAAGGCCAGGGAAGATGATCTAGTGAAATGGCCACTTGGCCTTATCGGGTTTCTGTGTGTCTTACATATTTTCATGCTAAGATCTTCAAAATGGTGGTAATGCTTGCTCTAGTAAAGCATTACAAAACCTTCCTATAATTTGGAAATGCAAAATATATCAAAATAGTCATGACATGAAGATGTTAAGTTTGCTGTAAAGTTGCAGTACCATATCACCAGCAGGAGTGAACAAAAGTATTTTCTTCTTTTGTCACAAATTCCGAGTATATTCTGAGTAAAAGGCAGTCTTTTTTTTTTTTCATAATCACAGTACACAAATCAATATTATTGTTCTATACAATATGCCAAAATGAATAGTAGTAACACCAGCTTTCTATCACTTCTGCAATTTCTTCATTGCTGTTTTCAAGCTCCAGTGCTCTCCAGGGTAGGAAGGTGAATAAGAAGTCAATGGAATGGGTTTAGTACATTTGGGGCCTGTGTCATTTATAATATTTGCCAATTCTTGATTAAATGGATTGACGTGCCCAGGCTCTTAAGGTCGGTTAAATTAGAGACGGATATGAACAAAGGTGAAGAAGCTGTTCTTAAAGATAATGTGTAAGCAGTTCGATATTTCAACCGATATTTAAAAGCACAAATCTCTGAACTAGTGTGGAAAAGGCTGGATGCAACACAGGCCATTTACTGAATCTAAGCAAGATGGATTAATTCAAACCAAATGAAAAGATATGGAAACAAGTTTACTTAGTCGTTGAGCAGTAAAGTTGGCAAGCTATCGCTGCAGTAAAACTATGTACTGCAGTCTCCTCAGCTTTTATAAGTTAGGAAGGTCAGTACTTCACTTTGAGGTTAGAAATCTGAGTAACAACTAGTTGCAGCTGGAAATAGATTTGGTAACATGGTAAGCAGCAGCTCCCTCTGAGTCAGTTCAAAACCACACTATAAACCTGTATGTAATTTGTGGTCAGGTACAGCCTCATCTCTCTTTTTCAGAGGAAGGTGTTAAATTCAGTTCTGAATAAATTTCATCTCTGGCTCATTATTTTGCTCCTTTATGCTGCATTTTGCCTACATAAATTCCTGCTGAATGCTATAAAATTGTTACTGTATTTTATCCTGAAAGGGTAACTACTTCTTTAGCTGTGACTTGAGAATTCTTCATTTGGATACTCATTTACTTCATCACGGAATGCTGGAATGATAATGCTTAACTTTAAGCTTCCAGAGTTGAAGAATTGCAACCAAGCAGCTATTGTGAGGGCAGCCATGGTAACAGATAGTACAGCACAGAGTACTAAGTGTTTTTTTTTCCACATAATAATGTAGCTTCTGTAAATTACAGGCTATGTGCTTCAACCCTTTGTCATTATGATTGGGCATTCTATAATCACTAGAACATACATTAACAGTAAAGCATATAAAAAGAAAGATGATTAGCCATGAAATACTGTGTTCATTTCATGTGAAAGGACATTCACACTGACTAAAATGCCAGTGTGCGTGAGATCAGTTTATGAATACCAACGTCTGTGGAAGGAGAAATATAACAAATCAGGAAGCAGTAAGGGAGGTGCTGGCATAAGCTGGAATCATATGGGGCCATAATACATGCTTTACACTTTATTACAATTTTCCAATTAGCTGACTGCTGGAAAACACCCTGGTTTAGTGTGTTAGCAGCATAGTTTGCTGCTGCTGCTGGGTATTAGAATGCAGAGACAATCATGCCATATTGACAGTGTTATGGACAATCAGAGCAGAACCACCCATGTAACCTTTTAATAATTAAAATTTTCTGCTTTTCTAAAATGCTTTCCAAGTATTACAGCAGGTTCAGGATCCTGTTCGTGTCTTGTGTGCTGAAAAGTGTTAATGGTTTACACGCCATTTATAGACAGTCTTAATTAAAAAAAATACTGTGAAAACGACATTGGTATCTTCCCTTCTCAGTCTCCATACGAGCCTGTAAGGAATCTCTGTCTGAATGGCTTAAGGATAATAAACACACTGTGTAAATGAAAATAAATAAAATCCTGTGTAGTCAGTGATTATATCTCTAGAATTTACAAAGACTGAGTCAATGCAGTGATACAAGTTCTTAGTGAGTTGTCTCAGCCAAATCTTTTTCACCCTTTCTCTTTTTCCACTAAGGTTTTTGTTTCTCTGCTGTTTTCTGTTCCTTATTTCTAGTATAACTCTGAGAGATACACCAAGGAAGGTAAAAACCTTAGGTTTCATAGATTACCACTTTTCTATAAAACCATGTATAGATTTAGACCAAATAAACTGACTCTACAATTACTAATAACTGCTGTTGTACTGGTGACAGGAATCAAAACATAGTAGAGGGTTTTGTTGACAAAACAAAATACTAGAGGAGAGGAAATAGCAATCAAATACTTTTTCAAATTTCTTCTTTAGGCGATGACAAGCATAGCAACTCTTGATTCAGCTGAGTCAGATCCACTAAATGTCTACAGTGGTATATAAAGGTAGTTTAGGAACTTGGCACTCTTTTATCCAGATATTATAATCCTTGAGTATTACCTAAAGTAGGAAGGTATGTATCTACACACTTCACACACTGCCCCCTCACCCCCTCAACCTTTTATTAGGAATATTCAGGTTAGTTGAAACCAAAGTTTTCTGTGTAAATATTAATTTCAATAAGAATACATTTTTTGAGTAGAATATGAGACATCTATCTCTCTGCCCATTACAAGTAATTCATTAATTACAAGTAATTCATTAGCTGAACTAATAGATAGTAAACTGAGATGGCCTTAAGCTGTCTCATAGTGTCAAGCCAGAGATCTGAACCTACCTGATGACCCAAATCCATTAAAACAATTGTTAGTCTGGTGTACATCTCTCATCATCTCCCACTGGACATATTTAACTTTGGATATTTCAACGTTCAGCAAAATAAATTGAACATTGTTTTTACTTTGGAGGACTCTTGCCAATGTATTTACTACTACAAGGGATTAGGAGACTTAAATT
>WHYT01015608.1:184024-199038 GCA_009806455.1 Tetrax tetrax | reverse complement strand
CCCATCCCTGGAAACATTCCAGGCCAGGTTGGCCGGGGCTCTGAGCAACCTGATCTGGTTGGAGATGTCCCTGCTCCTGGCAGGGGGTTGGACTGGGTGGCCTTTGAAGGTCCCTTCCCACCCAAATCGTTCTGTGATTCTATGATTCTCTGGGTAGGATGCAGAAAGGTTGCATCACTGCCACAGCTCTGGCTGGCAGAACACATAAGAGCAAAATCCCGTTGCTTAGCGACTCGTGAAAGATCATTAACCCTTTCCCAGCACTGCCCAGTGTTTGTACGGAAGCCCTCCTTGAGGCATCTTTGCAGACAATAATTAAATATGAAGAAACTGCTCTAATATCTTTAGCTACTGGATGCATTAATTTATACATCATTAATGTTAAATGGAGTACCGTCTTAATCTTACCACTCGTTACCGAAGGAGATCACTTAATCAAAAGTCATTTTTCCATAGTATGACATGCAAGAAGACTGAGTCCATGGATTGACAGCGTTCTTGCGCACAGGGCCTTAAAGCAGAGTTTTGGTAGCAACGTTAGGTAGGGAAGTTCCTCACCTCTCATCTCCTTCTAGTGCAACATGGAAATGATAAAGACTCCTTTTAATTAAAAATGGAGTTAATCTCTGAGGTTGATAGCCTGCAAAATTTCATTTTTCTGCTAAGCAGGAATGTGTGGATGTGGTGGGTGTGTTTGGTTTTACCTGGCGGCGTCCTTCTGCAGGTACTACTGTGCAGAAACTTTCTGTACGGTGTTGCTAATGTCTTCCAGCACTGGGGCTGATACGTTTTCCCAATGCGATCACGTTGCATGGTGTTCACCTCAGCCAGCTCAACCCGTCTTAAAATGGGACACGGAGTCGGTCTAGCCGTCTAAAGTCAGAGCTAGAGCAGCAGTTCTGGTGGGTCATTCATTACATTGCTCATCAGCCTACCCTTGGGTGGGCTGAACCGCCCTGGTTGCCCACCTTTCACCAGCGGCCTGGCAAGACCATTGCACGGGAGCCTACAGCGAGCGCTGGGTGCAGTGAGCACAGCCCTCCAGCGACGGCCGTGGGTTGTGTGGTCTTATTTCCACAAGCGGGGTTTCCCTGTGCTCAGCGTGCTGTTTAATATCACCTCTCCCCCTCGCAGTGTTCCAGCAGCAGCAGTAACTCAATTCTGGTGGCGTGAGAGAAGGTTGGGCCCATTTTGTACTTGGTAGTGCTGAGATGGCCTTCTCTAAGAAGTTTGCGGGTGGGTGACCTTACCGGAGACTTGTGTGGCATTAGAAATATCCAGATGAATGACTCGCCATGAACACGACCTTTCCCGTGACGTAGCCGCCTGCGGTCCCTGCATTTCTCCCCCCGTCTTTATCTGGTAATATTCTGTGTGCTTCTCTCAGGCAACAACAGAAACTGCTGGAGATGCTGTTTCCCAGCTGTCTTCTCCCGATGCACGTCGGGCTTTCGGCTCCGGAGAGCAGCCCGGGTGATAAACAAGCTGACTGTGTGCCGCGTGGTGTCTTCCTGCTTTTCATCAGAGCCTCTGTGCCACTGGAAGATCTCAGGGGATATTAAAACTCGAACAGAGGCACAGACCAATGCAGATACTTCTGAATTGCTAGGCAGATTATTGACTGCAGTTTTGAACCCAATTTTAACTCACCAGTAGCAAAAAGAAACTTGTGCCACTGGTGTCAGAGCTGTTTGCTTTCGCTGCTGTCAGTAAGGAGATGGCAGGGCAGCCTGTCCCAGTCCCTGACCACTCTTTCAGTGAAGAAGTGTTTCCTAATACCCAACCTAAACCTCCCCTGCTGCCACTTGAGGCCATTTCCTCTTGTCCTGTCACAAGTTACTTGGGAGAAGAGACCAACAACCTCCTCCCTGCACCCTCCTGTCAGGCAGCTGTAGAGAGCAATGAGGTCTCCCCTCCTCTCCGCCTCCTCTTCTCCAGACTGAACAACCCCAGTTCCCTCAGCTGCTCCCCATCAGACTGGTGCTCCAGACCCCTCACCAGCTTCACTGCCCTTCTCTGGACGCGCTCCAGCACCTCAACGTCCTTCTTGTACGGAGGGGCCCAAAACTGCACACGGTATTTGAGGTGTGGCCTCACCAGTGCCCAGTACACAGGGGCACGATCACTGCCCTGCTCCTGCTGGCCACCCTGCTCCTGACACAAGCCAGGGTGCTGTTGGCCTTCTTGGCCACCTGGGCACGCTCCAGGACATGGTTTAGTGGACATGGCGGTGTTGGGTTGATGGTTGGACTTGATGATCTTGGAGGTCTCTTCCAACCTTAAGATTCTATGGTTCTATGATCCTGGGGGCTGCAGGAGTTTCAGGGTGAAGAGCGGTCCAGTGGCTAGGATGCTTCTGTGGGCTAGGGCAGGCTAGGGGCAGTTCTGGGCCCGCTGCAACCATCCCGCATGAGCACATCACGTACCTGGGGCTCAGACTCTCTGCGAAGCCATGGCTCCCTACTCCCTCCCTTCCAGTACTGCGGAGTGAAAAAGCTTGGACACCCTGGTGATGGCTGAGGGGAATTAATGTTCCCCTCAGCAACTGGGACCTGCCCCGTCCTGTCTCTGGGCACTGCGAGTCAGGTGGACCCGAGTCAGCTCTGGTCTCCAATCAAATTCTCCATTTCCCATAAATTCTTTAATTTGGGGGAAAATCCGGATGTGCAGATATTCACCAGGTCCAGGGGTGCTTCAGCCATGTGAGTTGTGAATAAAACAATGGCACATGAAATTCTAGCCGCTAGAATGGGGAAAGAAAAGGCAACTAATTAGAAATTATTGAAATTTTTTTTACTTGGTTAATATTTAGCCACCCCTAGCTGTGCTCGAACACAGCTGCAAACACAGAATGTGAGGCAGGCAATAAGGAGCAGCTGATCTCATTTTAACATCCTTTAATTAGTGCAGAAAGCCGCCCGTCGGCGGTATCTGACGAGGAACCTCTGCGCGCTGAGGCGTTCGCCAGGCCAAATTAAAATGTGATTCCAGGTGAGGCGGTTGCTTTCAGTGCCGTCAACAGTGAGCCCTGGGGAGTTTGTTCTTTCCAACCGGATGACAGCTCGTGACAGATTTCTTAATATTCGGTGCGGCGGTGATGCCGTTAACCGTAAGGCGCATCAGGAGAAAACGATTCCCTGCTCTGAGTAGCTGAGCCTGGGGGGTTTGTTCTCACGGTTGAACGGTAAAGCCTGGGATACGAGGTGATCAGGAGGTCTTTAGTCAGACTGTAAACGGCTGTATTTTAAATTGCTGTTTGGAATTGGATGTTACGCATCTCTTACGCCAAACGCATGGCGCTCTGTTACTGGGAACAAGTTTCGTGCCCCAGTGAAAACACAACAAGTTCTGGAAAGAGAAGCCCCACGACTTTGGGTGGATATGGTGCCATGGTGACAGAGTGGCCTCATTTCCACCCGGTTAGGAGCAGAACCTGGAGACCCGTCACAATCTCACTTTGGAAATGGCAAACAGTCGTCGTGTCTGGATGCTGTGGTTCATCAAGTTCATCATCTGCTTTATTTTCGGTGGTTGAGTTAACGTATTGCTGTGGTTTGTTTTACAAAGGAGAACCTGCTTTCTGCCTGGGCTCTTCCTCTTGTAGACCGTCAAGTGTTAGCAGAGACCAAGGAAAAGCGACTCTTAGCAGCGTTTCTTTCACTGAGCTGGGGAAGGATGGTTGTAGGCATTCAAGATGGTTGGACCTTACCCTTGGAGATGTGATGTATGGGCAGGAAGGCTATAATCACTGCTGAGTTTCTTCGAAGTCTCCATCCAGCCTGAATCCCTTGGCTGGGATATGGGTGAATCTTGATGAAGAACTCCTCTACCTATTAGAGAGCAGCTGCTGGTTGTCCTAGCAAGTATTTAAAGGTTTTCCAACCCAATGAACCTGGATGGTGCTGCAGCACAACGGCTGAAGATAGTGTTTTGCAGCCGTTGGTCAAACTGAAATTTAGGTACCTTTTTACAGATACTGAAGCCAGCCCCATTAAAATGGCTACCCTCTGGCTCCAAGAAGTTCCTGGTGTTGGTCACAGGGTTCAATGTTTGGGTTCTGTCTAGAAGCTAATTTCCATAGTATCAAGAGGGAGAAAATGCCACGGAACCACGTAGTTCCAGGAAAGTCTATCTATAACAAATGCTGTATTGTGGGAAGGGGACTCTGTTTGCAGATAAAAGATGTCGTTGTGAGAAAGATCAGAAGACACCCAAGAAACATATGACTGAAAGTGTCTTTGATAGTAGGGAAAGATGGTCATCGAAACCAAGTGTCCCAGTTACAGACACTCAGTGCAGTTCCTGTGATCCGGGTCACCTAATTCCATCCGATAAGCATTACCTTTAGTTTGGGAGTGGTTTTTCCCTTCCATCCCACGTGAAGGATTCAATTTTCCTGGCCCATTTGCAGCAGCATGTAATAACAAAGCGCATCTCTTATGGCATTGCACAGGGTTCTATGTCCTGGGCTGCTGGCTGTAGGTCAGCACTTGGAGCGTTGATGGTATCCAGTAACGAGGCAGTGCCGTGTCAGGTACAACTGGGTGAGTTATTTGTAGCAAACAACTAATTTAATTTCTTTCCCTCAGTCCCTGAATGATCTGCTGTGAGGTTTTGACTGCCCGGAGAGCTGCGTGTGTGAAATGACAATGACTGTTTTATGCAAATGGGATTCATGCTCTGGGTTGCCTGTCAGCCATTTAGAGACATTATTTCTCATTATTTGCTATTTCGGCTGAATGACAGGCCTTGCGAGTCACGGGGCGTTGAGTCTGATCCCTGAATGAAGAGCTTCCAAACTCACATGGGGCTTTCCAGAGGATCTTTCAGTAGGGCCGTATGCGTGCTCTGGGCATAAACCCCGATGAAGACCCATTGACCACACCCTCTTCTTCCATTTTGCATCCTACCCAGAGAATCACAGAATGGTTTGGGTGGGAAGGGACCTTCAAAGGCCACCCAGTCCAACCCCTCTGCCAGGAGCAGGGACATCTCCAACCAGATCAGGTTGCTCAGAGCCCCGGCCAACCTGGCCTGGAATGTTTCCAGGGATGGGGCATCCACCGCCTCTCTGGGAAACCTGGGACAGTGCTCCAGCACCCTCAGGGTAAAAAATTTTTTCCTAATATCTAATCTAAATCTATCTCCCTATGTTTTGAAACTGTTACCCCTTGTCCTGTCACAACAGGCCCTACTGAAGAGTCTCTCCCCATCTTTCCTCTAGCCCCCTTTAGGTACTGGAAGACTGCTGTAAGGTCTCCCTCAAGCTCCTCTTCTCCAAACTTCTTGACGATGTGTTTTTTTTTTGCTGGCAAGGAGTGGGAGTGTTGCCTAGTCTGTAGGGCTATCAAGTGCTTGTCTTCAGACAAAGCTTTGAGTATTTTTTGTCAGCATTTTCTTCACTCATTGGTGCAGGAAGGTGTGGTTGAACGTAGAAGCAACGTGTTAGTGGTTAATGGAATGACCTGGTACAGGTTCTGCTGGTGCCATCGCAGGTGAGTTGACTGTGGTGCTCCTACGGTCCAGGCTTTGTCTCTGCCCGGGAAGCAGTCAACGTTTGCCACGTTCCGTACACAGTTTTGCAGCACGAGGTCGTGCATGAGAGCGCTCCGTCATTTGTGACAGTTGCAGCTCTAAATAGGAAGTGATTAATATTTCATGATTATTTTTCTGTAAGGCATGATTCTTGAGAGAACGCATCAGTCTGGCTTGCTGGAGAGAACGAGCCTGCCTTGCTTAGTTTCAAATCAAAATGTAGGCAGGCACCGCATGCTAATATACCTACATTAGACGAAAACTCGCTGGCTGGCTGACTAACGCTCCGCTGCCGATGCGTCAGTGCGAAAGTGAACGCTGAAGTTGCAGAAACTTCTGTTTCACGTGGCAGCCTTGCAAGTTAGCTGTCTTTCTGCCTTTGTCTTGTACGCCTTCAGTCGAGGTTTTAAACCGGTGCGAGAGGTCATGGATGTCAGCCAATTGCAACGATCGCAAAATCTTTGATTCTGATGAAAATATTCACTTTTTTCTCATTTTAATTTTTTTTTTCCGCTATTATTGAGTTGTAAGCAAACCTTCTTAAAATTTTTGCCGGATTGCAGCAGAGAATAGCAAACAATCGGTCAAGGAAATGTTCTGGTATCTGTAACGTGACTTTTCTGTGACGGTAGCTACTCAAAATGCCCCAAGGTAAAATATATTGGCAAATATCTTACAGAACTTTTGTTCTTATAATAGTTGGCTTTGTTTTTATATCACCGCTGTTCCAGGTTTTTTTAAGGGCTGGTGGCAGCCTCTGAACAAGGCAGGAAGGAATGTGTAGGAGTGGCAACTGCTTTGCAAGACAGCTCTGCGTTCCAAAGACACTGGAAAATAAGTTTTGGAGAAGAATGGCTTACAGCGCGAGAAGTTCTCTGGGACCTCATTGAGGACAGGGTCATCTCAGAACTTTTGTCTGCAGTATCCAAGGATTCAGGGACTGAGAAAGCTGCACAGCTGAATTGCTTGGCTTTGCTCTTTTGTCTAAAAAATCTGGATAAAACAACCCCTCTGGGGCGTGTGTTATTTTCTGCACGTGTAGGTATTTTATTATCCATCTGTTTTAAGCTAATGTGGCTGACATGTCAGGCAAGACTTGCTCAGCATCATTAAAATTCATGTTACTTTATGAATGTAGGACTTAACATCAGCACAATGCAAAGCGTGAATTCCACAGCTGCTCCGAAGGTCAGTGTAGTCTTCGGATAACGGGCAGTGGGAAGATGTCACATTTATCAGCGGATCGTGGGCACCCTTGTAGATGTTGCTTTCGATGATCCAGGGAGCAATCAAATCTGCAGGCTTGTTTTACGGTCTGTTTGCCTGAGAAATTGTTTGTTTGTTTGTTGGGACCTGGTCTCTTGAACCACAGTGTCGTTGTTGGACTTGGTAGTAGTGATCGTAAAAGGGAGGTTTGGTTCCGTTCGGTTTTGTCTGGTGCTGCTGGTACAGAGAAGCCTCTGCAGCTCTTTTTTGTTAACGTGCTCTCGGTGCCGCTGACTGTCGCTGAGCTCTGGCTCTCTAAGCAGCCGGGAGAGGTAACGACGTAAACCTAGAATTAAGAATTGGCAGTAGTATTTCAAAATCATGGTTGGGGCTCTCGTCCAGCAAACACTGACTGCTGCTCAGAGCACTTAGATTATGTTTTTAATTTTGTGCGTATTCCAGATTTTTTTTGGTTTTATTACAGCTGAAGCCTGTACTCTGAATTCTATGGTTTTACTGCTTTTACAAAGCAAATAAATGGCTGCAATTCTCACTTCGACGTATTTTTCCTAAGATCTCTCAAGCCTCATTTAATACCTTCTGTATCACTGTTCATCAGCTGAATTACCCTTTGGTCCCACCTCTTTGGCACAGACCCTGAAAGAGAGACTCAATGTTCCTGCCTCAGCTCCTGCACCATCTGGTCTTTCCAGCGCAAAGCCCCTGGCCGCGGTCTCCAGAGGAGCGTACGTCTTCTCGGCCGGGCTGCAGCTGCATCCCTGACAGCTGAACCGCTCCTTTCGCTTCCCAATTTCTCCTGTGTCTCCTTGCGTGTTACGGTTCTTCCTTCCCATTTCTTCCGGTCCTGCACGGACTATCTCCGTTCTACAAAAAAAAAAAAAAAATAAGATGGGAGTTGACATCCCTCATGATGCCTTTCACAGGAGGTGAGGGAGGACTGCTGCTACGCAGGACCAAGTCTGGACCCACCAGTGCCCACCTCTCTTGCAGAAGAGAGGACAAGGAGTGAAAAACAGCCATTGGAGGCTTCTACAAACAGCCGGTGAGCTGAGACAGTTTCTGCAGCCGTAATCTGAGAAGCCAAGCAGCAGCATGATGCTCTTTCTGGAGGAAAGGAGGCTCCAGGGAGACCTTAGACCGGCCTTCCAGTGCCTAAAGGGGGCTGCAGGAAAGGTGGGGAGAAACTTTCCATCAGGGCCTGGTGTGACAGGACCGAGGGGTAATGTTTTTAAAATGGAGGGAGGTAGATTTAGATTAGATATTAGGAAAAAATGTTTTACGCTGAGGGTGGTGGAACTCTGGCCCAGGTTGCCCAGAGAGGCAGTGGATGCCCCATCCCTGGAAACATTCCAGGCCAGGTTGGCCGGGGCTCTGAGCAACCTGATCTGGTTGGAGATGTCCCTGTTCCTGGCAGGGGGGTTGGACTGGGTGGCCTTTGAAGGTCCCTTCCAACACAAACCATTCTGTGTTTTTGTGAACAGCACGTCAGGAGAAGCTGAGAAGATACCACTTCAGCAAACATAAGTGGTCCTGACTTCCTGATTAAGAGCAAGCGACATCAATCCAGAAGGATTATGTTTGGTTTTGTTTCTTCATTTGTCGTATAATAATATTCATGAAACAGTTATATAAAATTGAGAACCTCATCAATGTGATATCTGCAACAGATGGTGAAAACCTCCCTGTGTGGACAAGCAATCCATTTAGCTCTTCAGACAAGATCTTCAGTGCCAGATGTAGAATCTGGCCTTTTTAATTCAGCTTTGCGGTGCGCTAGTGGAAACCCACAGCCAGCCAAACGAATCCCTGTTGGCACCGCGTCTACGCAGCAGCATACGCAAGCCACGCTCGAGGTAAGGCTGGCAGTAATTCACTGCGGTGCATTGTGGCCTGATTCATTTTTAAATGAATTGCTTTGGCCTTGAATTCCAAATTGTTTATTTTGGGTGTATCGGGGCACTGCTATGGGAACCAGCATCACACCAAATGCAGTAGATACAGATGAGATGATACCGGTCATGTTTTGGAAGATGGCCACCGAGTCCTTCTTCATCAGGCAAAGACGAAATAATATCACCTCAGCGGTCGCAGGGCTCAGGTGATGCGTGTGGCCACAGATTTTCCCCGCTCAGTTGAAAAGTGAAGGTAAGAGGGCGTTTTCAGTGCCCTCTGCACTATTTTCAGTGCCCACTTGCAGCTGGAAGCCGATCGCTCAGTCCCATCCTGCTGGAAAAGTGCTGCCTGCGCATTCTGGCTGAGGAGACAGGAGGAGAGCGTGCCTGTAGAGTCCATGCTTGGTTTTTAAATGTATCCAGGAGAAAATTTCCGGAGTAAGGACACTGCAGATTGGGGGTGGAATACAGTAATGTGTCTGTTTACTTTCAGGTTCGAATCCTATTGAATCTGAATTATTAGCCCGGCACTCGAGCAGCTATTTTCATGACAAGCCTTCTGTTGCCTGCAGGGATCCCTGGATACAAATGGTTTGTTTTGAGTACATTTCATTTGATTGGAAAGCTACCTTATGTTTAATATTTTATGCAAGAGGCTGCGTATTTTATCTCTGCTGGTACAGAATCTGCTTTCTCCATCTCCTTTTCAACATGCATCCAATTTTTTCCTCAATTCTTTCATTCTGAGGCGGAAAAAAATTATCTTCTATCGTGCAGTCCTAGCTTGTGCTGAAGCTGGGAGAGCACAGCGAGATGCCTGCACCCATAAACTCTTTGGACCAATATCCAGACAAAACAGTGGATGGGCTACTTACTTGTTAGGGTACCATTTTCCTACCTGAATTACGACATACAGCTTGCCCAGCCCCGCAGGGCACGTCCCAACACAGGCTGCGGGAGATGCTGGGACCAAGAGACCTGGCCATGGCTACTGGAAGACCACAAGACATCTCCTCCTCTTTGGCTTTCCTCCTTTTTGGAAAATCAGGTTGGTGGACTGGTATGCCGGCCTTTAGCCAGTGGTGGTATCTCAGCCTGGAGCGGGTTTCCATACAACCAGGCTGGTGGGTGGCTGGGTGGATTGGTCCAGAGTTTGCAAGAAGACTGAAGCCACGGCCGTGGGGCTGGGAAGGGCACTCAGCCCTTCTCCGGCGCTTACTGGCAGGGTCTATCACAAGGAAAGTATTTGCCTTAGGGGAAAATCGCTGCATTTTCTCCTGATTATATGGATTTTACTTGCCAGTCAGGGCTCTGATAGCTGAGAGAGAGATGTAAGATTGCTATCTAAAAGCAGTTTGGAGGTCCAAGCAAATCTTCTTCCCAGCTTGCAGAAGTGTTACTGGTTGTCATGTAGATTGCAGCCTGTTTGGGGAAATGGCATCACCCGTTGACTTTTGTCATTTTGACTTTTGCTAGAGAAGGGACCAGCCTGCCAAGAACTTTTTTTCCCCGAGCCCAAGAGAGCTTTTCAGGATTGAGTGATAACAAAAAGCAAATTATGGATGTTAACAGAACTCTTTAATCTTTTCAGGCGATGGACACGTGTCTCCAGCCGTACCCACCCTCTAGCTCCCACCCCATCCCACGTTGGACGGAGCGCAGTGGCTTCTCCACGTGGACTTGCATTGATCCTACAATCACTAAACTAGCGAAGTGGCCGTTGAAGCCAGCCGGCTCTCCGTGGCTGTATATCCTGAAAATCAAAGTTCAACCCCAAAAATATAAACTCTCTGCTTTAATGCTGACGCAGCAAACGTTAATAGCTCTAACCACATGGGACGATGTGAATTTGTGCTCTTGTTGTGATGCAATCACTCATGTTTATATTGAATTAACTTTTGATTTAGTATACATTTTTAAAAAAGGACATGACATGAGGTGGTTCTGCCTTGTCCACGTGAGCTACCCAACCAAACTGTTTGCCCTCTTCTTGGTAGAAGTCATCTCCAGGAAGAAATTCTGTAACGTTAGCTCTGTGCTGTGCGTTACACCGAGTCTCTTTTTGCTATTTTTGTCACGTTCATGGCCAAATGCTAAATTTGGCTTTGACCCAGATCTATATAAATTATTGTAGTGCTCAGGTTGGAACCTGTATAGGCACATACTAAGCAAAGAAGGACAAACCTACAGCCACAAAAAAATGCCGTAATGGCACTGGTGAAACTAGTGGCACTCGCGAAGACAACGCAAGAGAAAATTGTGAAAATGTTTTATGGCAAGGAAGCGAAGCATGGTTCCTTGCTCTCCTAGCTTTAGCAGATAGATTTGCTCACGCTGCGTTGATAAAGCACCCGTTGCCCCGTTGGCTTGAGGATGGAAGAACATTTGCCCATGTGAAGTAACACAAGCATGCTAGTTCGTGCTTTGAGACTGCTTGGGTTCTCAAACCAAGATAATGGAGTTTCTGCAGAGCAGAATTGCTAAAATGATTTAGCAGAGGACTGAAACATGTAACTAGCCTCATGCACAGTTGTGAAATCACTTATATCCATTTGTTTAAAGTGGAAAGTCTCATAAATGCGTGTATAGATCACCATCGTGCCAACTTTTTTCACTCCCATGCAAAACCTTTGTGTTCTCTTGGGGAAAAAAAAGCACCGCTGAAGGTCAATTTTGCCCGACCCAAGTACCCCAAGGTGTGGCCAATACCCCAGGTCGGACCCTCACACCGGCCAAGGAGCTTGGCACAGGCAAGCACCCAGGGAAGCAAAGTCAAAACAGTTTGTCTCTGGTTGTTGCCACAGCTGCTCTGAAGGACTCAGAGGTTTTGGTTAAATAATCTCCAATGATTTTGGGTGACCTGTGCTGTTTCTCCAACTAGCAAGCCATGGTTGCTTTGTCTCCTTGCCCTGTGAGCCAGCAGTGGGGGGAAGATATGACTTTGTTATAAGGAATCATGGTTTTTTTTGTTGGTTTTTTTTTTGACTCAGCTTTGGCAAAGGAAAGTTGGCTGGGGCTGGAGTACGGGCTGCACCTTCTTTATCTGCGTGACGCTAAAAGTTGCCGGGCCATGCAAACTCTCGTGGGTGACGCATCATTAAAAACTTCCCCGAGGACAGTGAGCCCCGCTGCTGAGCCTCTCGGGGTGTCAAGGAGAGGGGAACCTGCCCCACGCCAATTAAAACTCTTTTCTCCACTTCTCCTTGGCAAGGTGCAAAGAAATCCTCTTTTCATGCTCAATGACTAAAAATAAATCCTATTTTGGGCTTCAGAGCAGCCGCATGACTAAAATGAGCCGTTTGGTTTCATTCACGTTTGCTGTCTATTAATCTGTTCTCCTCACCCTCAGCAGGGTATGACTCAGGGCTTCGCATTGTCTTCCTCCCGAAACGATCCGTGTTTTGACTTTAAATTCTGCCGTCTGACGTAAAGCAGTGCTGAAATGATGACACTTTGATCCAGCCAGCTCCCAGGAGGCTCTTGATCTTTACTGTCTGGTAAATGCAGTGCTCAGAACAGCTATGCAGAACAGATATTGGTATTTTTCTTATTTTTTTTTTTTTTTACACCAAATGTTGGTAAGCAGCTGCTACAGGCTTATGAACAGCCTTGAAACTCCATGGAAGAAAATATGTGAGTATGGATGTGGGGGAGGCCTGGAGATAAAAATAGTTCTGCGGTTATATGAGAAGGCCTATAGTCCTTAATCTGTTGGTGTTTTGCTATTCTTGTCCATGATACTCCAACTGGGGGCTGTGCTGGAACAAGTATCACGGTAAACTCTTCCCCTGTTGATTCATCGGCTGCTTTTCCAGGCTCCTTCCCGTGGAGGTGTCTCTCCTCCAGCCCTAGCTGAGCTGATAGGCCTCATCCACCTACCGTGACCTTCAAAGCCCACCCAGTCCAACCCCCTGCCAGGAGCAGGGACGTCTCCAACCAGATCAGGTTGCTCAGAGCCTCATCCAACCTGGCCTGGAATGTTTCCAGGGATGGGGCATCCACCGCCTCTCTGGGCAACCTGGGACACTGCTCCACCACTATCCTGGTGGGTACAAGCAGAGTTCAAGTATGTTAAAATTAAAATAATGTAGAAGAATCTATATCTGTGATGGCAGATGAACTTTTTTCCGAGGAAAGAAAACCTCTCATTACGTAGAGAATAAATGGAGATATTCAAGTCGGATATGGGCTGAATATTAAATGTGACGGTGGCACTTAGTCTGCAAGAAATGCCATGTCTGTAATGAATTGTAAATTATGTTTAGTTGCCACTGGAAACGGAGGAAGAGGGGAAGAAATAATCAATATTGACACAAGCCCGCTTTATTTTTAAGCAGTGCTGATCTTTGGTGACACCAATTAGAGGAGAGGAGAGCTAGAGCTGAAGTGAAATGCCCAAACTGCAAACTATCGCGGTGTTTTGGGAAGAGCCGCAATGGCCGGACCAACGTGCCGCCTGCTGCTGTGCTCACTGCTGGGCTGGTCGTGCTGTCGAGATGGCTGCTCTGTCCTCTCACGGCAGACGCGGTGGGAGGCAGGTTGCACCCGGAGATGGCGGTCCATGGACAGTGGCGCTGCTGTCCTGGAGGCTGGGCACAAGGGAAACGGCGCCAGGCGCAGTGTCAACCCTTGCTACCACCCGAAGTCAAGTTGTCTGACTTTTCTTTCTCCATCAAGTGTAGGGATGATGAGCCTCCAGTTGGGTACAACACACCTCCATGGGCTGGAGTCCTCTTGCCTCTACCATGGAGAGGTTCCCCCATCTACCCATTGCCTTGTTTCCTACATGAAATAAAAAAACAACTCCAAAATAAAAGGTCTCTGAAGCTTTACTAACTCTTGAGTGAGCGTGCAAGATGCGGGGTTGATTGACCAACTTTTGGCGACTCATCATGCATAGCTAGGTAAGGTAGAGCACGTGAGAGGGCAAGCCGGTCCGAGAAACCATTGCATGCACTGCTGGTCTGTTTGTGGGATCCACAAAAGGATGCAGCGTGGTCAAAGCGCGCTCAGAAAAAGCAAGATAAAGAGTTAAAGATTAAAGAGTTGATATTGATGCAATTTCCTAAAAATTCAGAGATGCTGTGATGCCATCTTACTCTTGTGTAGAATGCCATGGAACTTCTGATGACAGCACAGATCAAACTTTTTGTTGCATGACTCATGCTGAGGAAAAGAATGCCATACACTCAATATGGGGAAAAAAAAATAAATGCATTTACTAAGGCCGTCCTTACAGGACTGTGCGGATGCGATCAGTCAGAAGCACAAAGCCCAGGCAACGTTTTTGACGGGGAGTAAAATTGACAGCAGGACTGTGGATACCCTTTGGTAAATTTTATCCGCTGAACCCAAAATAGCCCTGGCAGAGACCTGAGCCCAGCGCGTGCCTGACTTCACACGCTGGAAATCTCAAGCGAGCGGTGAAGGAGCAGCGGGAGGGCTCGTGCTCCTGCGCCGAATTCCTCGGAGCTGTCTGAAATAAACACTGATGCTGAAGACCAGGGATGGGTGGATGGGGGCAACGGGGTGATTTCGTGGGAAAGAATTTGCGTTTTTCTTGTGGTTTATTTTGTTTCTTTCTTTTTTTTGTTGTTTTCTGACATTTTCCCAAGGGACTCAGGTGTATTAGTGATAACAACGTCTGCAACTCCACGTTTTGTGGGGGTTCAGAGCCCTGCCGCCGTGGTGTTGAGCGATACGGTTCCCAGCTGATCCGGTGATGGACGCGAGCGTTTGGGATGGTGTCTGGGACCTGAATAAAGCTACTCATGAAGCTGCGCCCTTTTGTCTGTGTTCATGGCTGCCATTATTTCTACCTTGCTGTTCTTACGACAATTTAATTTTGTAACATCTATTGGTTTGGAAGGTACATTCATCCTGGGGTTTGGGTTTGGGTTTTTTTTTTTTTTTTGTGTTTTGTGCTGCTAAAGGTCAAAATTGTCAGGAAAGATTTATTTTGGGGGGAAAAGGAGTCCTTCTGTAAAAGGCGAAGTAAAACAACCTTTCTGGAATGGGAAGGAAGCAGAAGGAAGGAGCTAAATCCCAGCGTAGCAGCGGAATAGCGTGTCCCACATCGTGCTTTCCGATGCGCGGCACAGCGGTATTTGGTATTTTTGGCCGGGGTGCCACGGGTGGGTATTCGCTCTCTGGTTGCATCCCCTGAGGGCAGGGAGCGACCGTGGGGGGACCCTTCTGCCTTAGGGTGCTACCATGGCTCAGCCAATGGAGTAAAAGAAAAAAAAAAATAAAATAATCCATCTCGTAGCTGTTAAAAGGCCGTGACCTGGCTGCCCCACCCCAGTTTGGCTCACGCTCACCTTGGCCTGTCCCGCACCCGGGCCTGTCCCGCAGCCCCGG
>WHYT01015608.1:155944-184004 GCA_009806455.1 Tetrax tetrax | reverse complement strand
TTTTTTTTTTTTTTTTTTCTCTCTCAGTTTTATGCTTTATTTGTTAATGCGACTGGATCAGAAAAGAGATAAATCTGTCTCCCAGCGTATCGGTGCCTGAGCATCTCCTAGGAAATAAGGGACGGCAATTTTCCCCTTCACCGGGTGGGGGGTGCTCAGCTCCCCGCTGGCTGGGCTTGTGCAGCTCCATCCTCGTACGCAGCGACGCCGTAATCTTCTTAATTCAGTTGGAGGCAGATTTTTCCCATTTCTGTTCCAGAGTTTATTGTTGGCTGGCGTAAGCAGGGCATACTGACTAGACGTGGGCTTCTGCTGATCTTTCCTAACTGAATTTAGCTGACTTTTGCCAATGGCCACGTTTCTGCCTGTCCTGGGACCTGATTCAATTTCTGCCGAATTGAATGAATGAAATCACCACGCAGAACCTACCGACTCGAGCTCATTTCCGAGATGGGTTTTAAAGGATTCAAAAGTAAAATTATATGGTACCTTTGGGATAAATTATAGTTTGTCCTTCATATAGAGGACTGTTACCCATAGGAAAATGGTTCACTCTTAACTAAAGTTCACTTGTAATACAAATAATATTTTAAAAAACGAAATAGCGAGAAAGGAAGTAATAACACTAACAGTAATGACAGAAATAAACTTGCAAGTTATTTTTTATGCCATGTTCTCCACTTCATCACATTAATTTTACTGCCGTCTAGCACCATTCAGCAACGTTACCCTGGCATGAAATTAGATGCTGTATGGAACAATCTCACAAAATAATTCTGTATGCAGTTTTAATATTAATATTTATATGTATGTCATTTAAATGTATGGCTCTATTGATTTTACTATTTGAAGCCTTGATTTTCATAATCAAAATGACATCTCTATGGGCATTTAGTGAGCTATATAGGATTTCTATTTTATACTTTGGTGCTGCCATTGGAAAATTGATATTCATAAAGCACGCTGAGCATAGAGATAAGGAATTTCTAGCACAGGAAACCCATAGTTTCCGGTGAACTAAGGAAGCATAGGAAAGATTTGGAAAAATCTCAAGTTTCCACCAAAATATATGGCTTCCATGTATGTATGTATGTAGGTTTCCATAATTAATAAAAGCAGGTACAGTACTGGTGGTATTCTTCAGGATGAGTTCCAGATTAAACTAACAATCTCTATTTTGCTTCTCAGTTTCCTGTCTCCATATATTAACTGCTTCTTTTTTCTTCTTCTTCTTTATTTCAAGGAAATATTTTCAATATGACAGAACCCAAAACCTTCCGGCTTGGAGCAGCCAGCGCTCTCACCTTTTTCTTTGCCCTCATCTGTTGGGTTGATGCAGCTTCCTTCCAGCAGCGTCAGCTGCTTCAGAAAGATCCAGACTACGTAATGAAAAACTTACAGAGGCTCCCAAATCCCGATATGATCAAAGCTTTGGAATACATAGAAGACCTCCGCAAGCAAACTAACAAGGGAGAAAGCAGCCCTGATTACAACTCTTACCAAAGCGTCCCCTATCTGCTGCAACAGAAGGAAAGCAAAGACCAGGTTCACCTAGCAGACAACGTAAGGGATTCTTTGACTGAAGATGAGTCCCAATGGGTTAAGGTAATGTTGGAAGCCTTGCGGCAAGCCGAGAAAGAATCAAAAGTTGGCCCAAAGGAGAATAAACCTTATGGCCTGAGTTCAGATAACAACTTTCCAGCTGGAGTTACCGATGATTACGAGGCTTACAAGTGGCCTGAGAGGTGGCAAAAATATCTGAAAATGCCACTTGGGCACTATGAAGACAGTTCAAGAGACAGTCCTTTCAAGCGTACTAACGAAATAGTGGAAGAGCAATACACACCCCAAAGCCTTGCTACGTTGGAGTCTGTGTTTCAGGAGCTGGGGAAGATGGCGGGACCCAGTAACCACAAGAAAGAAAGGCTGGATGAGGACCAGAAATTGTATACGGATGATGAAGATGATGTATATAAAGTGAATAACATTGCCTATGAAGATGTGGTTGGAGGAGAAGATTGGAATCCCGTAGAGGAAAAAGTGGAAAGTCAAACCCAGGAAGAGATAAAAGATAGCAAAGAGGAAATTGATAAACATGAAGAGGAGATTGATGATGAAATGAAAAGATCGGGGAAACTCAGCTTCCTTGAGAATGAAATGAGAAGAGACAATAAAGATCAAACGTCAGAGGATGTTTCAAAGCTAATGAATTATTACCTGAAGAGGCTGATGGGCAGGAAATTAAGGACTGGAGGAGAACTGGAGGAAAAAAGAGCACCCACGTTTTTGGAGAAGCAACTGGACCCTCAGTCTATAGCTCAGCTGATAGAAATCTCAAGGAATCTTCAAATTCCTCCTGAGGATTTAATAGACATGTTGAAAGCTGGAGAAAAAAAGCAGCTTCAGAATGAAAGGCTGGAAGCAGAGCAGGAAGTAGAATTCCCAGAAGATCTCGACGAGATCGCTGAAACCAATCTGGGACAGGGTGATATATTTAAAAACAACGTGAACTCTAAAAATGGGTACATGAAGCAGCCTCTTAATGTTATTCCAGAAAACCTACCAGAAGACCTCAATATTGAAGATATTGTCAGTCTTCTGGGAACTGACAATTTAGCTAGTCAGAATCCCTCCTACTTACTAAATCGGCTTAATCAAGAAAATGATTTGCCGAGACTGTCTTACCTTCCCAGAAGACTGAAAGGGCACCCGTTTCCTAAAGCTGCCTGGATGAACGATTTGGAGAGGCGACAGATGGAGTATGAGAAGCTGAACGAGAAGGATGAAGAGCTGGCTGATTACTTGGCAAAGGTGTTGGCAAAATATCCTGAAGTTATCAATACGAACCAGATGAAACGAGTCCCAGTTCCAGCTTCTGAGAGCGACCTGCAGGAAGATGACCGGCTGGAGCAGGCCATCAGAGAGCACCTAAGTCAGCTGGGACCACAGGAGGCTGCCAAGCTGGCTTCGCTCAGCAAAAGGCTTTCCATGGCTGGGGAAACCGACGACACACAAAACAGGCAGTACCTGGATGAGGATATGCTAGCGAAGGTGCTGGAGTATCTAAAACAGGAGAAATCAGAGCTTGAAAGAGATCACATTACTAAAAGGGCAATGGAAAATATGTAATGGTTCCCCACATATTATTTCTCTTCAACGTGTTGACTTCTATCCCAATTCAGTTGTGGTTTATTCCCGCTCTCCCACTAAACAACTTCTGGTAGACTACTTACCACTGAACAGTCTGCGTATCTTTCTCAGAGCTGTTATATTGTTTATGGATATACTTATATATGTTACAAATCATGGGGCAAACACCAAATTGCTTCGAGTGTTTTGAGAAACAATTTCATGAAACCAAGTAAAACTATCATATGTAAACAAACGACCTTTGCATTGTTAATAAAACATGATAAATGAAGAGTGACAATTATAATTTGAAATTTTTAAGATTAATTGGATTATTTTGTTACTGTCTGTAGTGTTTTTTGTGGAGTATCGAATAAAAAAAATAAAGCATTATATATATAGTTTTATTTACAAGGCTTTTTCTATTCAGTGTTTTATTGTTCATGAATAAATTATTTCTGGACAATAGACTGTGTTTCTGTGTGGCCGTTGATAAAGTCATACTGATTTGAAACAGAAACATATATTTTTACTTCTATAGCCAGCGCTTCTGGAGTTTGTTATTATACTCTTGGTTTTCTGGGCTGTAAGGGCAGCTTTATCTTTAAGGGCAATGTGCACCTGATGAGCTTGTGGAGGTCTATCTCAAAACAGAGGGAGATAGATGTAGATTAGATAGTAGGAAAAAAATTTTTATGCTGAGGGTGGTGGGACACTGGCCCAGGTTGCCCAACAAGGCGGTGGATGCCCCATCCCTGGAAACATTCCAGGCCAGGTTGGCCGGGGCTGTGAGCAACCTGATGTGGTTGGAGATGTCCCTGCTCCTGGCAGGGGGGTTGGACTGGGTGGGCTTGGAAGGTTCCTTCCCACCCAAACCATTCTATGATTCTGAGTCGACCAGGGTAGTAACTGCATTATCTTTTCTGAAAATTGGGCCCCCCAATAGTTGATGATGATGTATGTCTGGGGAGCGGGAAGAAGAGAAACGACCCGTCCAGTTCAGACAGACTCTATGATGAAGCTCTAGAAAAAAAATACAGAATTGAACCTTTGTGTGTGAGTATGAGCAGCTCTGGGAAGCTCTGTAGACGTGTTCCTTGCCATCTCTCCTGATGGCTGCCACAAAGAAGAAGGACAGGCTCCAAGGCAAGGCAAGCAGAGAACTCACCCTGTAGATAACATCTAATAAAAATATTATTTCTTATTTCATAAAATGACTGTTACACGTACACATCAGTGTACCAAGAAACTTTATTGCTCACTGCATTGCCTGGACACTTGGAATGTCTCTTGAGCTCCCGTTAAGACCTGTAGTGGATGTTCTGGAAAAGCTCTGACTCTTTTATGGAATGAAACGTGCTTGTGTAACTCTGTGAGTCAGACATGGTTTCCACCAGGACTGCTCAGGCATCAGCGTTTCCAGGATTATAGTTTAAAAGTGGTTTTTTTTCCCCTGCGGGATCATTCAGCAGCTCGTCTCTGCTAAGTTGGGTGGCGATGATTTTTGACGAGGCAATGTCTAATGAAGCCAAGTACAAAGGCTGCAGAAACAAGACTTCATCTTCTGTGTCACCGTTACCCTGAGCAATCGCAGACGCTGGGCGTCAGTCAGAGCTCTTGCTTTGGGCCATGGCAAAATTCTTCTGTTTCCTGCTACTTTGATGAGTCAAAACTCAATGGAATTGAAAAAAAATACCAGAGTGAAATTCACTTCTGTACTCTAAAGAAGGAAAAACCTGTTGCCGTTCTCGATGGCAGCTTGGAATCGTTGTATTATACTCAAAACAAAATTGTGCTTTTACAAAACACCAAGTTTTATCACCTTGATTCCTAATACTGTTGTTCTCTTTGATCCTAATACTGCTCCTGCAGTCCAGAAAATTTTATTTTGGTTAAATCAGTAACATTTAATACTTGAATACGTAATACCTAAACCCGGGGAAGAGTAGTAACAGGAAGAATACTGAGAATTAAATGACTATTTGCAGTTTTCAGTGAGCAAGTTTCAGAATTTTCTAGTCGTCTTCCAAGGTTGTATTTCAACAGGACACTTTATTTACTGCCCTTATTCACACACACGCACACAGGCGGCCCCAAAGTCTACCCCTAGAGCCAGGATCTCGCCGCCTGGACACGGCCACGGCCGGCGTGCCGCGGCGTGGAGCTGGCAGCGCAGAGCAGCCGGGGGTTGTGCGGGGCTTTGGGCGCTCGCAGCTTTGACGGAGGCGGTTGCGAACACGATGTTTAACACATGCAGCAAACACCGTCACGATACCAGACCCAACGATTAAAAATATCTTTAGCGGGGTTGGGCAAAGTTCAGTGAAGACAACAGTAAGCTTTTTTCCCCTACAGCTGCCTTTCTTTCCTTCAACAGTGACATACAGCAGTGCTTTAAAAAGGAGCTTTTCCATTTTTCCCTCAGCAGCTGCTGAGCCACAGGCTCGGAGGAGCATCCCCCTCGCCCCTGAGATGCAGGGCTGAGCAACACGTTGCTATGGCAGCGGGGAGGCAGCCGTGCCACCTCTCAGCAGCGCATCGCAGCGCCGAGGAAACCAAGATGAACGCGCTTTGAGGTTTCAACCTTCGCTTCTGCTTTGTCCTGAAAATGCACTCGGATGGCCTCTGCCACAACCCAGCCAGCCCTGCCGTAGGCACGATGCTCCTCTTTCCCTGGTGCCGACACTTGTGGCACCGCAGATCCCCTAAGGCCAGCAAAGGGCCCCAGACCTGAGAGCCTTCCTGAGGGACTTCATTTAGGGCATAGTCAATACTTTCTTCAAGTGGGAAACAAAATTACACTGAGGGTGGTGGAGCACTGGCCCAGGTTGCCCAGAGAGGCGGTGGATGCCCCATCCCTGGAAACATTCCAGGCCAGGTTGGCCGGGGCTCTGAGCAACCTGATCTGGTTGGAGATGTCCCTGCTCCTGGCAGGGGGTTGGACTGGGTGGCCTTTGAAGGTCCCTTCCCACCTAAACCGTTCTGCGACTCTAAAACTGTCAGGATGTAGGCTTTGGGTTTTTTTTAAAGTCAATATAAGGGGCTGATTGCATTAAAACAATGAAGTTTTACAACATAGATGTTAATTTAGTGTGCTATTATTATTACTCCTACCTTTTTGGCTGCTGTATTGATACCCTCTTGGTAGCTATAGGTGTCTCTTGCCATGTAACCAAAGCTCCTGCAGAAGAGCAGACCGTTATACCTGGATACGCGAGACAACATTACCAAAATGTCCATCATGACATGAGATCCGCTCCGTTAAACCGCTCTGGCGTGGCCCCTTGCAGAGAGGCTGTGTGGGGCTTAATTGTCCTTAAGAGCCACGCTTCGGCTTTTGTTTCTCCGTGCTTTATGGTTTTCCTTATGAGAGCAGCAGGACAAACGGCCATGTTGTTAATGATGCACACAGAGTACATTGCCCACAACAGATGCACCACCAAGCTTGTGGTTGTAATTCTGTACCAAATAAAGTGAACACCCTGCAATTTTTACACGGGCAAAGTAAGGAGTAGATTTTTAATTCCTCTTTTGTGCAACGATTTAACAGCATCCCAGATGCAGCTGGTTTCTACTGACTATCAGTGGCTTTTGTCCAGCGAAGAAAAATGTTTCTGCTCACATCTTCCTCTTAAACCCTGCGGTAAGCTTCATCATTTTCTCATCTTTAATGTCCTCCCCAACAAGCAGATTGAACAGAGCACCTTCCTCCAGACCTGAGGGAGTTCTTCACACATATACTGAGAAGGGGAAGAGCCTGTGGATGGAGGAGGAACTGACAGAGAGCTTATGGGTCAAGATTAAAGGAGGGCAGGGACAGGGGACCTTAAGGTGGGGTTCTCCTACAGGCCACCTGGCCAGGAGGACAGAGCGGACGAGGCGCTTTATAGGTAGATAGGAGCAGCCTTGCTGTCACAAGCCCTGGTCCTCATGGGGGACTTCAACCACCCTGACATCTGTTGGAGAGACAACACGGCAGGGCACAGGCAGTGCAGGAGGTTCCTGGAATGTGTGGATGACAACTTCCTCCTGCAAGTGATAGAGCAGCCAACGAGGAGGGGTGCCATGCTCAACCTTGTGCTCACCAACAGGGAGGGGCTGGTGGGGGGTGTGAAACTCAAGGGCAGTGTTGGTTCAAGATCCTTGGGGCAGTGAGAAGGGTGTGCAACAAGCTCTCTGGCCTGGACTTCAGGAGGACAGACTTTGGCCTCTTCAGGGACCTGATGGACAAAGTGCCGTGGGAGGCAGCCCTGGAGGAAAGAGGGGCCCAGGAAAGTTGGTTGATATTCAAGGAGCACCTCCTCCAAGCTCAGAAGACGTGCATCCCGATGAAGAACAAGTCGGGCAAAAAGACCAGGAGGCCTGCATGGATGAGCAAGGAGCTCCTGGACCAACTGAAAGTAAAGAAGGAAGCCTACAGAGGGCGGAAGGGGAGACAGGTAGCCTGGGAGGACTACAAAGAGGCTGTGCGAGTGGCCAGGGATCAGGTGAGGAAGGCTGAAGCCCTGACGGAATTGAATCTGGCCAGGGATATAAAAAGCAACAAGAAAGGCTTATATAGGTAGGTCGGGGACAAAAGGAGGTCCAGAGAGAATGTAGGCCCCCTGTAGAAGGAAACAATTGACCTGGTTACCTGGGACATGGACAAGGTTGAGGTGCTTAATGACTTTTTTTGCCTCAGTCTTCACCAATAAGGGCTCTAGCCATGTCACCCAAGTTGTGGAAGGCACAAGCAGGGACTGGGAGACTGAAGAAATGCCCACTGTACTGGAAGAGCAGATTCAGGAACATCTGAGGAACCTGAAGATGTACAAGCCCATGGGACCCAATGAGATGCATCCGTGGGTCCTGAGGGAACTGGGAGAGGAAGTTGCCAGTTGAGAAATCGTGGTGGTCTGGTGAGGTTCCCAATGACTGGGGGAGGGGTAACATAACCCCCATTTTTAAAAAGGGGAACAAGGAAGACCTGGGCAACTAGAGGCTGGTAAGCCTCACCTGTGTGCCTGGCAAGGTCATGGAAAAGATTCTTCTGGAAACCACGCAAAGGCACATGCAGAGCAAGGCGGTGGTTGGTGACAGCCAACATGACTTCACCAAGGGCAAATTGTGCCTGACCAATTTGGTGGCCTTCTATGATGGGGTTACAGTGTGGATGGACAAGGGATGAGCAACTGACGGCATCAACCTGGACTTTTGCAAGGCATTTGACCCTGTCCCGCATGACATCCTTCTCTCTAAACTGGAGAGACATGGGTTTGATGGATGGACCACTTGGTGGATAAGGAGTTGACTGGATGGCCACACTCAGAGAGTGGTGGTCAACAGCTCAATGTCCAAGTGGAGACCAGTGATGGGTGGCATTCCTCAGGGGTCCATGTTGGGCCCAGCCCTGTTCAACATCTTTGTCGGTGACATGTACAGTGGGACAGAGTGCACCCTCAGCAAGTTCACCGGTGAGACCAAGCTGTGTGGTGCCATTGACATGCTGGAAGGCAGGGATGCCATCCAGAGGGACCTGGACAGGCTGGAGAGGTGAGCCTGTGCCAACCTCGTGAAGTTCAACCAGGCCAAGGGCAAGGTCCTGCACCTGGGTTGGGGCAATTCCAAGCACAAATCCAGGCTGGGCGGAAAATGGATGGAGAGCAGCCCTGAGGACTTGGGAGTGCTGGTGGATGAGAAGCTCAACATGAGCCGGCAATGTGCGCTCACAGCCCAGAAACCAACGGCACCCTGGGCTGCATCCCCAGCAGCGTGGGCAGCAGGGCGAGGGAGGGGATTCTGCCCCTCTGCTCCGCTCTGCTGAGACCCCCCTGCAGCACTGCGTCCAGCTCTGGAGCCCCCAACATCAGAAGGCCGTGGATCAGTTGGAGAGGGTCCAGAGGAGGCCACGCAGATGCTGAGAGGGCTGGAGCAGCTCTGCTGTGAGGCCAGGCTGGGAGAGCTGGGGCTGTTCAGCCTGGAGAAGAGGAGGCTCCCGGGAGAGCTGAGAGTGGCCTTCCAGTACCTCAAGGGGGCTACAGGAAAGATGGGGAGAAACTCTTCAGTAGGACCTGTTGTGATAGGACAAGGGGTAATGGTTTTAAAATAGAGGGAGGTAGATTTAGATTAGATATTAGGAAAAAAAAAATTATGCTGAGGGTGGTGGAGCACTGTCCCAGGTTGCCCAGAGAGGTGGTGGATGCCCCATCCCTGGAAACATTCCAGGCCAGGTTGGCCGGGGCTCTGAGCAACCTGATCTGGTTGGAGATGCCCCTGCTTCTTGCAGGGGGGTTGGACTGGGTGGACTTTGAAGGTCCCTTCCCACCCAAATCCTTCTGTGATTCTATGATTCTATGATACTAGAATTAGTTGCATTGGTATCCATAAGAGGTAATACTTTTTGGTTTTGTTTTGTTTTTTTTTCATTAATTCTCATGCTACTGCAAGTGTTTTGTTTGCATCTGCATCTTGATGGCTCCATTATTTTGTCAACTGAGGCTGTGAAATGAGAACATTTGTTTATTCAAAAATTAATGTACCTGCATTACCTCATCTGAAGCAATCAGATTGTTGCAAGTTGTTTTGGTGTGGTTTTTTTTTTTTCTAATATGGTGTTTACACCTTGAGTGGAAGGGGTTTGAGTCGCATATAATATGGCAGTTGATAGTGTTTCTCAAAGCACGAGCCGTCTGTGGTTTTCCTAAGGTGGCAAACGCTGGGGTCCTGAGCTGTGCTTTGCTTGACAGCTTTATTCGGCCATTCTTGCTGCTGCTGGCTAACGAGAAGACTCATGACTCTAAGTAAACCCAGTTGCTTCAGGTCAAACGTAGCATCGTGGGAGCGGATGTGGACAACAATCAAGGTGCCGTGATGGTCCCATGTCTTTCCCAGAGCATCGCTTTCCCCCTGCCACGATGCCACAACACTGGTCGGCAGCTATTTACCACCCGATGCGCAAATCCGTACAGACACGGCTGGATGCCAGGTGCACTTTCCATTTGTTCAGCCTCCGGAGAGGTTGATTTGAGCGGCAAGATGCTCCAGTTAGCAGCAGCAGGCAGGTGCGGAGCCTCTAGTGCGTAAGAGTGGAAAGGAGAAGCCCTGAATCAGAGCTGATTATGTGAAGGGCCACATTATTCCTGACTTTGGGATCATTCAAAAACATTTGAGGCTGTTAATAATTCATTTGCAGATGCTGCAGAGCTCTAAATGTGGCTGATTAAATGCATTTGACGTTTCTCTTGAGAAAGGCTGTTATTCCAGGAAAACACTCAGTATCTGCAAATGTCTCGGAATTAGCCTACTCAAAATTACGGGTTCACTTACGATGTTTTCCCCCTGTAAAGAAAGAAAAGCGACCTCTGATTCCAAATGTAATGTACATGGTGGATAACTATAATGCAATTCTTTTAAATTCACCACAGCCATTCAGCAGAGCTGCCGTGCAGTGACTAGGGGTCCAATGCCCTGCCTTCTTCTGCCGAGAAAAAAACCTGCAGACCACAAGCCATGCATTTGAGAGAGGAGAGCTGGAAAATGGTTGGTTGGCAGCTCCCCAGCTCCTACAATTGCAGCTCCATGATACGATTTTCTTCAGCGTTGCTTTGGCCATGAAGTTCCTTTAAGGTTAACTTACTGTGCCCTCTGCAGAGCTGAGCGCTGCTTCATGAATAGATGGACGCATCAGACTCCAAATCTCTTGGCTCCAAACTAAGATGCTATTTATAGATCCCCCTTAGCCCTCCCCGCACCAGCCTTCCAAACAGGCTGAGGAATCAACTCCGAAAACACAAAACTGTTTAAGCACAAAGATGAGAACGGAGGGGATGTTAGGGAGTATGGACATTAAAACCTGGTAAAATAAATTGTGGCAGGCAGATCAAGTCCCTGAGGAGCAACATTTTGACAACAGCCTTCCAAGAAGAATTCTGAAGTGCGATCAATTTAATCAATGCTATGTTCAAACACCTTTTCCCATCCATCTGATCTTCCAGAAGACTGCCAGAAAATCAAATTATCTTTATTTCATTAACCCCGCTAAAGGCAACATCTACATGTTTAACTTAATACTAATGCTCACTGAAGTGCCCTCCAAAGCCAGGTGATGAATGGGGCTGGGGCACCTCCTATCCCTATCATTTGGCCACCACCAGCTGCCGCAGAGAAGATAAATAAATGGTAATGGGCAGCCTGGCCGCTCCACAGGCTGATGGAGGTGTCTGGGGGACACTGGACTGGTGACTGCCTGCAGACCCGCAGGAGAGCCAAGGAGCCTGGGCAACCATAGGCGTTGGCGAGCCTTCCATCTTTGAGCTAAGACCTCGCTGGTTACTTTCTCGGCTAACTCATTTGTTAATCAGGTTGTGTAATTCCCATTTACCATCCTCCTGGCTCAGCTAGGTGAATGACTCACTAAGCCTGGCTTAATCATCTTCATCATAAATTCTGAGTCTATTTCATTGCTAATAAAGTTCTTCCTGACCAGCTCCTGCAGCTAAAATAGCTGGAATGAAAAAAAAAATGAGACTTCACCTTTGTATTTTGGATGGCTGCGGTGGGCGATGGTCCCTGCACCTTTCCCTGCCATGGGTCTCTGCCTTGGGCTGGCTCTGAAAGTTTTCTTTCTTCACCAGCCTGGTTGGCTGGGGCCACTTAAGGATAGGTTTGCTTGTAGTTGATCCATATTACATTTTCCTCAACTCTTTTATGAATCAAAACATCAATGAAATCTTTCCAATTGAGAAAACCCCGAACTCTTCATTTCACACAACACATTTTTTTTTTCATACAGCTTGTTAAGCTGTTTTTAAAGCCCTTCTATAAAAATTAAGTACAAGCTGGACAAGCACCATCTCAAGATTAAATGAGCATTATTCCTTTTTTAACATTCCCTTTAATTTCGCTTCTGAAGGTTTGTTTTTTTTCCTTCTTGGGAATCTGCAGACTGCTTTACTCAAAGGGAACTTTCAGTTTTCAAGGAAACCAATACCTTGTTTCAAGAAAATAAAAGATCATCCAACTCTTTTAACCTGGGAAGCAGAAAACAGGGTCTTCTTCCCACGTGTTTCTGTAGCTGACATCTGTAACAGGGCTTCTGCACTCCTTCTTGCAGGAGAATCATTAAAGAATTAAATACCATACAAATGCGTTGAAACAGCACTGCAGCCCAATGCCAAATAGTCTACATCCAACATGAAGTATCCTTCCCTCCAGGAAAACCTTGTGATTCCAGAAAAGTCTGACAGGGATGGTTACGGATCACAGCATACAGCAGTTGCAGTTCTGTTCCCCAGAGCAGGCCGGCTTGCTTCCTTCACCTATGATTTGAAATTTAATATCATTTCCAATTTTGCCATTCTGGGAGAGCAGTTCAGCTGACTTTTAAAGTTCATTTCAAGAGTACAGTCCAATTTAGTGAGTAATTTTGCTAAACAAGAGACTGTTCCTCTGATTGCAGTGTGTTTTTCTGCCCATTTTAGAAAGCACAAAGAGGAGAGGAAGACAGGCAGCGGCATTAGCAACCTCGCGTAATCCGCTCTAACACAAAATGCGATTGTAAGTGGATATATTCACGTATTGAGATGCCAATTAGCTACTTCAAAGGAAATTATTTTTTTTTTATTAGGAGGGTGGTTCTTCCTCAGACCTGAAATTGCTGTATCTACTGGAAATTATCCACAGCTATGTGCGAGGGAAACAGGTCCGTCGCTGGTCGGCCTGAACCCACAGTGCTGCAGCCCACGTTGACCTCAGAGACCACAGACCGAGCAGGAGATGATGCTGTGCAATGTACACACTGGCAGAAACAGGCTGAGGTTGTATAACACAATAAATACAAAAATGGGATTATAATTGTATCAGAGTTGGCTTTTTCTGTTCAGTTTCTAGGGGTGAAAATACAAAAAGTACCTGCAAATACTGTGGCCAATTAGTTACCAAATGTTTCTGCGATACCTAAGGCAACCTCAGAAGTCGGTAAGACAACTCACAACTCCTTTTCTGGATGGGGTTAGGAGTGTTTGCTGTCATTGGGAAAATACTTTCGTTTTTTTACATTACCCCTTCAACCTTTGCAGAGATGCTCCTGCAAGTTTCTGTTGCTATACATCTACACGCACAGAGGGATAAAGGACTTTTGTGGCAAGCGAGAAATTTCCAGCATGTACAGCGCAATGGTGTTTCACCTACCGTGACCTTCAAAGCCCACCCAGTCCAGCCCCCCTGCCAGGAGCAGGGACATCTCCAACCACATCAGGTTGCTCAGAGCCCCAGCCAACCTGGCCTGGATGTTTCCAGGGATGGGGCATCCACCGCCTCTCTGGGCAACCTGGGCCAGTGTTCTATCCATTTAAGTGGACGGACTGTGGGCCTGCTTTCCTGTATGAACACACTGTCCTTTTCCCGATTAACGTTCCCGTTAATATAAACAGGGATGACATTTACAGTGTTGTTTAACTGAGGGAGGAGATTTAAGTCACTTCCACAGCGTTATCTAACTGGGAGTAGACCTCCACAGATCGTACATCACAACTCTGGCAGCAGGCTGTAATGTCTCTGAGTTACACGTTTAAATTATGAATAACACCTATTAAAAAATCATAACTCTTAGTTGCGGTAAGGATCTCTGGGCAGAGACGCTGTCAGAATAACCAGAACCAAAATCACGAATGCAGTATCTGTCCTCCCCCATGGAACAGTTTGGAGGATCGGTGCACCCATTGTAACAGTTTATTGCACCTCTTAAAGCCAAAATACTGGAAAGTGCGATTTTTCCACTTGGGAAGCGAGTTGAGCCCCTTCCAAGTATATAGCTGAGCATCTGCGAGTGTGAGAAATGAGCAGGATGTGCATTTTAAGAAAGACCTCTGTAACTTTGGGAAAATTATTTCCAAAAATTTACCAAAAGCCAGTTAGGCCAGCTTTAAAAGTGACGTGCAAAAGACTCCGGCATTGCTGAAGTCCATCCTGGCGCATGTACCCCTAAATTTCAGTCAGGGCAGGAACACAGCCCATCCTTTTGTACCAGCTCCAGCTGGTCCAGCACCTCCCCCTCGTGAAGCCCAGGAGCTGGGAGGCTCACCAGGCAGACACAGCCGCCCTCCTTCCAGCTGCTCGCCCACAGAGTTTGGACAACCTGCGCTGAAGAACGTGTGCTTAAGGCTGGTTGGATGGAGAGGCTTCTCTAGGATGACTGAGGAGCATGCGAGGGCTGAGCTGGGCCCACAGTGGGACGAGACACCGGTGGAATTCAGGCCTCTAAACCCAAATGTGCTGTAAGGCACCCCGGGGAAGGGACGCCAGCATGGTGGGGAAGGACCAACGGATATTTCATCTCACAGAGAACATAGGGGACATGCAGGCTCCTGTGGTGGGTGGGAAAAACACCACAGCTCTGCTTGGCCCTACTCCACTTCATCCCCTGGCCGGTAAGGCCTGGAAGGCAGGCGCAGTGGTTTCTTCCATCACAGGACCAAAAATAGCAGTTGGTCTTAACGCAGACTCTTTCTCTAACCACTTTTCTTCTAATCAGCTGCATAAAGGCCAACCACTACCCGTGCACCACAGAAATGCTCAACAGAACTGCTAGGTCTGCTGTAGCACTGGAAGATCCCTCCTGCACTGAGCCCAGTTCCTTGTTGTCCCAAGGCCACCACTTCATATAACCCCATTCACCAAAATAACAACCATCAGCTCCTTGCAGTGGACTGCAAATGCAGTAGACAGGTCCACCCTCATATGGACCACAACACTCCTCCAAAGTGGGACCGAACCCCAGATGAATGTCATGCCCACCATCTAGAAGGCCAAGTGTCCCTTCCTTCTCCTTTACTTTTTCCCAGGGATCTGCTGCTACTGACAAGCGCATGGTCCCATGCATGGAAGCTGTGTGCCTCCCAGATTACCTCAACCTGGAAGAAGTGTGAAATGCTTTCTTGAGAAGAGGTACTGGGTGTTCAGCTCTGTGCAGATGTGGGACAATCGGTGTCCTGCAGAGTGCTTTTAACTCCAGACTAGCATGTCTAGAGAGATCACTGATGGTACCACAGGTACCTCAGAGCACTGGGGGTGAGACATAAGTACCTTTGGGTTTCTGCAGCACACATAGAAAACACACCAACGCTTCAGGGGAGGTTTAGATTGGACTTTAGGAAACACTTTACTGAAAGAGTGGTCACGCACTGGAAAAGGCTGCCCAAGAAAGTGCTGGAGTCACCATCCCTGGAGGTGCTCAAAGAACGTGTAGGCGGGGCACTTCAGGACATGGTTTTGTAGGCATGGTGGTGGTAGGTTGTCAGTTGGACTTGATGATCTTGGAAGTTCCTTCCACCTTACAGATTCTATGATTCACTGTGGGACCTTTCCAGGCTGCTGAGGAAGGTGCTCCACAGGTCCTAGGTATTGGTAGGCTTCAGGGATGCCACTATTTTTTGACGTCTTGTCTGTGCAGTCAGAGTCCAGTTTGACCAGCGTATTTTTGCTCGGGGGATTGAAGTCACACTTGCCTCCCCACTCTCTGCTCCACCTGATGGGGAGATGCCTATGGGACAGCAAGAGTTTTTGGGGAGTGGCTGAATCCCTACCCATGCGACTGAAGTTTCAGTTCATCATCCTACAAAAACACACCTGAACTGAGAATATCTCTCAACCAACATTTAATTTAATAGGTTGCATTTACCGCAAACCACTGACATTAAAACGAGACACACCAGCAAACCCGAGATAGTCAGTCTTCCTTTCTGGTGGCTCATTTCCCCTGAAGAAGCCAGCTGCTGACAAAGTCAAGCTCATCTGTTTTGAGCATTACCTCTCTCTAATTCTCACTTCCTTGGTGGGCCTTTGCCATAGAAACCTTCCTTAGCAACGGGGAGGCAGAGCAGCAGTGGCTCCAGCCAGAAGCATCGATGAGGTGGCCCTGGTCCCTCTGCGTGGCACGTCTCCTCGTGCCCTGCCTCCCCACTGCATGAGCATTTCCAGCAGAACTGGGGTGTGGGGCAGGAGGGAAACAGCAGTGTTGGAAAACTGTTTGGGACCATTTTGAAATTGCCCTTTGACCGAGCTTGCCCAAGGGACTTTCTTGCATCCATTTAGCTCAGGCACACCAAGGATGACTTCTGATGGTTCTGGCCATGGGTACAAGGGGTAAGAAGAGGAGCCAGGAGGAAAGCGGGGAGGGGATGAGATCCGGAGCATCTCAACACAGGAGTCGCTCTGCCTCAGTGAGAGGAAAAAATCGAATGGCTCAGGACACCAAAAACAGCCTCGTGAGCTTCGTGGGGAAAGAGTATCCTGGCCAGGAGCCCCATCCTGCGCGACGCTCACAGGCCAGTGGGTAACGGTCTCTGGTGTGTCTATGTCTAGGGGTAGTACTGCTGTCAGAGCGATGCTCAGATGCTTTAGTTCTATTCCTACCACAAATTTCTGCCATATCTCCACTTAACTGCTATTTCTTTTACTGGTTACCACCGCCACCAGCTTGAGGAACCCATAACTTTACCTTTCCGTTCTCTGACTCATCCTGTCACAAACACACCACCGTGCAGCTATACCAGCATTACACCGTGACTCACCAGGAAACCTGCACTGCTCGCACTTCCAGTCCTCCCTGCCAGGTTTTTCATTATCTGCTCTGCTGCCTGGGAGATGATCACCTAGGAGGAAGAGCCTCGGTGACCTTCATCTCCACACACCTCTCCTCTGCTTACCTGTCAGCACCAGGACATCATTAACTGCAGGCAGCTGAATTCACAAACCATGTAAAACATGGAAAGGCATGAATTTAAATTTTTAGATAAATGCTTACTCAATTAAATTAAGGAATCCAAATGACTTATTACACGCGTAGGTATTCTCACACAGAGATATTACATATTACCACTTTAATTCTGATAAAAGAAAAGCACATTACCATTTTATTCCTGATATTTTTGGCTCAAGGAAGGAATAATTCCTAGTGTGCACATAAATTGACAGGACAAAATCATCTCCCCCTCTATGAGTTCTAGCTTTTCCTTTTATCTTATTTTTTTTCCTTCTCCATCACTACTAAGTTCTCTGAGATTCACTGTACCGAAGGTATCAGCAACGGCATTTTCTCCTTCGGTACGCCAGCTGGAAAGAGCTGTATCTTCACAGGGGAATGAGAAGAAGGTGTGTTTTCCTCCATTCCCATTCATCTTGCAGGTGCCCTGCTAGAGCTCTGCAGAGGAGAAGCAGATGGCTGAAAGTCAGGAGACATCCCCCCCACCGCCACTTCAGATTTCACACTCTTCTTAATCACAAAGTGAGATGACCTTGGCCCTCTTAACACATTATTTTCTGCCACCAAATTAGGTTGCAAAGCTGAGTTCAGGCACTGATTTCCAATGGGAGGGTTGGGAAGATTCATAGCAAGCTATGGCTTCCATACGCTTTCTCCACAGGCTGAGTACTAAATAAACAATTTCAATAGGATTCCAGTCGAACCCTAAGTAACAGAAAGTAAGTAGAAAAAAAATAGGGTTCATGGATGCAACTGTTTATCCCCCATTTATCTCTCAATTCTGCCCCTTTGGAAAGGAGAGATGGAAATTACAGCTTGATTTGTGGCAGCACTGACCAGGCTACACGACGACTGGAGTTTATTGGGAAAATTAGATATTAGGAAAAAATGTTTTACGCTGAGGGTGGTAGAACACTGGCCCAGGTTGCCCAGAGAGGTGGTGGATGCCCCATCCCTGGAAACATTCCAGGCCAGGTTGGCCGGGGATCTGAGCAACCTGATGTGGTTGGAGATGTCCCTGCTCCTGGCAGGGGGGCTGGACTGGGTGGGCTTTGAAGGTCCCTTCCCACCCAAACCCTTCTGTGATTCTATGATTTTCTGGGTAGGATGCAGAAAGGTTGCATCACTGCCACACCTCCGTTGAGTTGACTTGCTCCGTACCAGCTTCGATCGGCCTGCTGCTGTTCACCACGTTCAACGCAGTCCGTCAGCACATGCAGTGTGCTGAAAGGACGTAGGTTTGCAGGGAGAGTGGTGGTAGATGTAGCCATGAGCCTCTGTATTGTAACTGGTGGTCAATCAGGCGGTTTGCTTTGGAAATGTCAAAAAAAACCCTCCTCTAAAATGAAGTTGTTCCTGAAGACAGGAAAAACTTCTACAGCCACACCACTTCAACCTGCACTGGAGCTTCTCTAAAGAGCTGAGGTGCCAGTAGAGCCCTTCTGCAGCCTTCCTGGAGCTCTAAGGAAGAGCAGGTCCCCTCACCACCCACCTGCCAGCCCTTAACCAGGCTCCATTTTCCTTGCTGATTTTCCTTGCTAGCCAGGAGGCTTGCTGGGAGGTGAAAGAAAAACCTAAAGAGCACTTCAAAGTTGAGTCTGACTTCAAAGAGCCCTTCTGGGGGACCTGTACCTGCAGCTCGTCGTGTGCAATGTTTGACCGTTTATCATTAAAACACTTGTTCAGCCAGCTCTGCATAATAAGCCCTTTAATGGATCTGAGGCTGAAAAGAGCCCGGCCTGCAGACCTAAAAACTAAAAATGTAATCTATCTTTCTTAAAGAAAGCTTTGATATACCTTAAAAAACCTTAAAATACCATATTTTGAGATGTAGTTAATATTCAACCTGTTTTCCTTCCTGTGGGCTTTTCAAGACTTAAAAAAAAATCTCTGAGCTCCTATTGACCAAGCACAGCAGGTGCACACATTGGAGCATCTCGCTGGAGTCTAGGATGAGAAAATTGGCTCTGAAAGTCTGCTGCTGGAGCATCACGTGCATGGCCATGTGGGAAAGTCTTCTCCTGGTGCTGTAAATCCAGGAAGGTCTCAGTGTAGACACATCTGCGAGATTTTCAACCAGCCTGATTCTCAATGAATCCTGATTTATACCATCAAGGGCTTGGCTCAATTTGGTTAGATTCCAAAAACTAAAAGCTTTCTTGGCTATCTGCCCATCTTTGTTATATAGCTTCCATTACCGTAGTATTGGAGTGCTGACATACTGACACTCACAGTACCCCACTGGGATGGAGAAATGCTCATTTCTTCCTTTTATAGGCTGGAAACTGAGGCACAGAGAAGCTAAAGAGTCTAACCCACCAAAGAATGCAGGACCCATAAGAACTAGGCTTCAAAACCAAGACCCTCAAACTCACACCTTTGAAGTGTTCCTGAAAACCCACCGAGTCCTTAGCCAAAAGGTTTTTCTCAAATGCTAGGCGCCATCGTCAGACCTTCTGCATATCAGTGCGCTGGGAAAATCATAGAATTATAGGATGGTTTGGGTTGGAAGGGACCTTCAAAGGGCATCCAGTCCAAACCCCCTGCCAGGAGCAGGGACATCTCCAACCAGATCAGGTTGCTCAGAGCCCCGGCCAACCTGGCCTGGATGTTTTCAGGGATGGGGATGGGGCATCCACCGCCTCTCTGGGCAACCTGGGCCACTGCTCCACGACCCTCAGCATAAAAAAAAATTCCGAATATCTAATCTGGATCTACGTCCCTCCATTTTAAAACCATGACCCCTTGTCCTGTCACAAGAGGCCATCAGTCAATGCTCAGGACAAAAGAGAAATCAGATGCTCTGAAAGCAAGCGAAGCTAGAGAATCCCGTTTAGGGCAACGGGGCACATCCACATGATTTACCCTAACAAACAGCCCTCTCTGGACCATGCAGAAATCTGATTTTTTTTCTCCCTCAGCATCAGCAGCACTCAGGCCAGCGTGAGTCTACTGAAATATCTTAAACTTGCCTTTCCTTCCCAGACACTTAGTGGGCAAAAGTAACAGAAATTTATGGATGAAAGTGATATTATGCGGTTGCGTGACTGTCACATAATGGAACACTCTCTCTGAGCAATCTCATAAAGAGCAATTTTGTGGGATTTGTCGAATAACTCAAGATAATTTAAACTTCCATAAAGGGACAGTCAAAATAAAAAATAACTCCTTTACAGGAAGACACGTCCTCACATAAAGATCGCTAGAAGGCACAACATTTATGAACGCCTTTTAACTTTTTCAGAAAACATCGCAACATTTTAGAAAGAGTAGCTTTTGTTCAGACAGCCTGAATATTTATATCACAGTGCACAAGTTTTGACTGTTATGCACTTATGATCTGTAGCTGCATTCTGTATAAAAGTGCTATACATAACGTAAAGGAACAGCCCTGTTCCAAAAAATATTCCCAGACTTATGAAAGAAGGGAATAGGAAAACTTCTTTTGTGCATCAAGTCTGTCTCCTGGCTACTGTGCCTACATCACCTGCACGCTCACACACTGAGACATCTAAAAATCAGACAGATTTTTGCCCCAGAAACTCCTGTGCCTCACCAGCGCCACCTAAAGAGCCAAAATACAGATATTACATACAGTAACTTTATTTTTTTTTTTTTTTAATGTACTGGGAGCAATAGCATCAAGGGATTCAGCCATGCCCAGAGAGGCGGTGGATGCCCCAATCCCTGGAAACATTCCAGGCCAGGTTGGCCGGGGCTGTGAGCAACCTGATCTGGTTGGAGATGTCCCTGCTCCTGGCAGGGGGGTTGGACTGGATGGGCTTTGAAGGTCCCTTCCAACCCCAGCGATTCTATGATTCTTTGATTTACCTCCGTCTACCCAGAATCTCTGTGGCAGATCTGGAGAGGCGATCTTGGATCTCCTGCGTCCCAGCCCTCTGCTTAGCCAAGTAATAACAGGAGTTATTAAACATGCCACTGAAAACACACCCTGAGACACAGTGTCCAAATTTAGGTGCTGTTTGGTTCTCTGATTTATTTTAGTTCCTTTAGTTTTCCCTTTTAAAGGAAACGTCAACATTGCATCTTTCCCAAGGTGAAGGTTTTGTGAGCAATGCTATTGCTAGGGAAAAAAACTCAAGCAAACAATGACAAGCATAATTCAGTTCAGTTCTCGCAAACCCCACATAAGGTGGTGGGGAGCCAGTTTCTGATCTCATTTCCCCTGGGACAAAGCCACGGTGAGAGCATTGCTGAGGCACGAGAGCCGCCCCGGCTGCGCGGGTAGTGGTTTGGAGCAGGATGCAGGCAGCCTCTCTCAGCAAACGGGAAAGACCTGGCCTGCTACGGGAGCTGGCAGCGATGTGTGTATGCGTCACTGAAAGATCTTCCTGTCTCATTTAGGCATTTTGCTGTTGAGTTTTTCAAGCAAATTCTAGAAAACCCAGGTAATGGTTTGAGTTAGGCTTTGATTCCCTATTAGAAGGCTTCAGGAATACGTTTCCACTCTTTCTTAGGAAAGCGGGCTTGAGATACCAGGGTACTTAGAATCATAGAAACATAGAAGGGTTTGGGTTGGAAGGGACATTGAAAGACCATCCAGTCCAATCCCCCTGCCAGGAGCAGGGACATCTCCAACCACATCAGGTTGCTCAGAGCCCCGGCCAACCTGGCCTGGAATATTTCCAGGGATGGGGCATCCACCGCCTCTCTGGGCAACCTGGGCCAGTGTCCCACCACCCTCAGCATAAAAATTTTTTTCCTAATATCTAATCTAAATCTACCTCCCTCTATCTTGAAAGCATCATGCCTCACCCTGTTGAACAGTCTCTCCCCATCTTTCCTGCAGCCCTCTTGAGGTACTGGAAGGCCGCTCTAAGGTCTCCCCGGAGCCTCCTCTTCTCCAGGCTGAACAGCCCCAACTCTCTCAGCCTGTCATCATAGGAGAGGTGCTCCAGCCCTCTCATCATCTTCGTGGCCCAAATCAAGTTTGTCTATCATTGCAATGGAAGAAAGCACAAACATTCTCAAAAGACACAGATATTCTCATTAGCTGTTCCCTGCCCTCTCACTGAGCCTTGTAGACTCTCCATAGTCACTAAATGATGGGCTTACCTTTCAGGTTCTTCGCTCCTGAGACCTTGAACATCCTTCTCTGCCTTTCAAAAGATGGAGCTCACATTCATCTATGTCCATCCTCTCAGTTCAAGTAATCTTGCAGGCTTGGGAAGGTGATAACTTCTTCTTGAATGGCCTCGTTACATTGATTTGTAGCATTTGTTCGTGTGTGTTTCCATCTACACAAATAAGGGATATCATCTGCAACTATAGTAAGAACAGGAAAGCCACATAAGAAACAAAAAAACCCCTAGGAACTGAAGAGGAAATCTGTGTCACAAACAGGGCTGTAAATCATGGCTTCAGTCCTAAGCCTACCAAAATAGCTGAAACACCTCATAGGCCCACACGAAAGTATCGATCTGGCATCATTTCATGACACATTTTACTTGACAGGCCTGCAGAAAAATCTTTAACTCTCAACAGCCAAGGCAAAGTCAGAGAATAAAGAGTAGGCGACTACAATAAAGCTGACCTTAATTCAGGACCTAACAGAATTTAGATTAGCGGCACCAAATGTCACGGCTTATTTGAGACCGTCCTAAGAACTGGAAGCACATCCTACGTTTCTGCTGATACTGGGATGTTATTTTAGATGGGTTTTAGAGGTGGTGGAAGGAATTAGAAATCTGTAGGAGCGCGCCATGCTTCTCGCGTCCTCTTTTCTTCATTTCTATAGACTTGCAAGTGTACACTCACTGTGGGTCACACCTACCCACCAACACATGGTCGGGATCCAAAGAGATGTTAGTGAGTTTGGGTGGATTACAGTGTTTTTCTTAGGGAAGACACAAATAGTTGACATTTTAATGGTATAATTAGCACCCATAGAAGCCCTTCATTCTAAGAATAGTTGCAAGAGACAGAAATAGGGAGTGGGAGCTTATAAAATTTTATCAGTTTTGTCATCTCTTTGGAGAAAAACCTGCCAACTGGCCTCAATTTGTCATTCAAGGGTATAGTAAATGCCGGAAAACAGATTTTCAGAACAGCTTTACTCCAGCCTCCTTAGAAATCTAAACAATTTTCCGTTGCTCTCTCTTTGAACAGCAAAGCCGAAGTGTGTCACCAGAGGTAAAAAATTATCAGGTTAATTAATGAATTAGCTAATTGCACTTGGCTGAGCATTTGAGTACAAAGCAACAACATTCAGTTATAAATAGAGCCAAGGAGGGCATGGCATGTGTGCACTTGCATAAAGGATCCAAGGAGATGAAGAGTAATAATTGGCACTGGAATTTGCACAGGTTCATTAAAAGCAAATTTTTCTGCAGATATGAGGTGGAATTTGAGGAAAAAGCCAAACAGGTGGATTTGTGTTAATTTGAAGGCTGTTCACCACAAGAAGCACAATTTTCAACCAAGAGTTAAAATCTAAATCCAAACTGACTTAGCTCCAAAGCGGTGTCCTTTCACTGCCGCCGCTTGGTTGCTGCCATGGGGGCTGCCCTGTTATCCATCAGGCAAATTGATTATTGCCCAGTCTGGCAAAAAGCAGCTTGCCAGACAGCCCTGTCATGCAGCCCTCGCTCCAACGCGAATTACCTGCACAGCATCCCAACATCGATGGCCATCAGTCTTTCCACGATGCATTACATGGAGCCTGCATCGGTCGGTCAAGCCCGCCAGTTTTTCTAGGTAGCCTAGAATTTAGGCACTCCATGTTCAGTATTGCAGGTCTGTAATCTTAATCACTTCTCTAATATTGTGCTGTTGATGTGGGATTTAGGTTTCTTTATCACTTTTGCTCTTATCTCTGCTGTTGGAAGTGAGTAAACATTTTTGGATTGATCCAAGTCACTGTTCTTTTTCTTTGCAGCCTAACACCTATCTTCATTCTGTGCATCTCTCTCAAGAGGGGATTTTGCACAACAGTTGGGTAAACACAGGGAATATAAAAGAGCCATTCAGCCGAAATGGCTTACTCCTCCCTTCTTCCCATCACAACATGCATTTTCCTCAGGACATAGTGTTCCTAACCTACAGGTCAACCCTTAGTACAGGCTTATGCTGAAAATAAGGTGTGGCGTAAGTGAACATGACCTTCTTGGCACCCATACATCTGCTCATTCTTGGGTACACATTCGTATAATAGGCAAAGCATTTGCCGTTTGCGTCTGGAAGTTAAGCAACGTAGGTCACCTTGGGAAAAAAACCCCAATCAAATGGCAAAGGAATGAATTAATAAATCTGTTTCACTACGGTGGCATTGAATTCACAGCAAGGGAAGGAAGCTTTTGGGAAAGAATTTCTTTCGATAGTTAGGAAATAGTTGTTGATCCCATTGGGAAGCTTAAAAGATCAGCTGCAAACTACAGTTAAAGATGTGGTGATGAAGATGAGCTAATGTACAGCAAAGCGTGAGGGTATGATGGCAAAGCAGCAGACTGACAAGGATATTTGTGGGAAGGGCTTATGAGGAGAGATCCAGAAGAACAGAACATACAATTCAAGGCACTGGGAAAAAAGCAATGAGGAAACAGCAGTAGTTATTTTTAACTCTTTGCTGTGTTTATGACTTTTAATTGCTTTATAGACACTGCTTTAAAAAAGGCCTTGGAAAGCTGCTTTGATTGCCAGAGTGGAAAAGATCACCTTAATTATTACCTCAAATTAAAGCTTAGATACTGTTTCAGAGGAAAGGAAGAGCTCAACCTATTCTGAGATGTAAAACATCTCTCCAAATCTCCGAAAGTGGAACCATTTCAAGCTATCAAATTCTTGCAAATATTTCCCAAGATGAAGAACTTGCTCGGTGAGGGGAAAGGCACCACAGATTTCCCTTCCTCTGGGACACAGGACAGCCCTGCAAAAGGCTTTGAGAGTGTTCCCTAGGATGAGGTTCTGAAACATTTTACTGAGTACTGAGCCCTCCGTAGAGGGCTGATATCACACTTTATGCTTACCACAATACCCTATTTTGAACAACAAAATCATCACAGACCAGAACAAACCCAGCCAGGAAATTAAGAATTTCATTGCTGCCAGTAAATATATATTATTATTAACCTTTCTCTGAAAATACCTGATCATCTATCATTATCTCAAATAATTCTGCAGTTTGAAGTCCAAACATAGTTGAGGTAGTTAATTACCCACACAAAGTGAAGGAGCATGGGAGCACGGTGTTCCTACGTAGCTTCTCATAGTTCAGAGGTGCTCAGTAACAAACTGGAAGGAGAACTCATTGTCAGCTTTCTAAAAAAAATCCCAAACTCTTCATCTGGAAGTGAAGAGAGTCTGAGAGGAAAAAAGAAACACATTGGAAAATAATAAAAGAGTACTCTGCTGAAATGTAAATATCTCGCGTGGTTTTTGACTCTACTTGAAATTGGTCATGTTTAAACGCACAGCTCATCAAGCACAATTGTCTTGTTCTGTTTGGAGCACTGCCTTCTCCTCCTCCTGGCAATCTGTGGGTCTTCACCGCAGATCCCTGCATTGCAGGATGGTCCTTTGTTCCCGTGTTTCATCTTGAGAAACAAAACCAAAAATGCTTTTTTTTTTTCCTTTAGGGAGCTATTTTGTCAAGTAGATTTTGAGGCAAACCAAAACATGCAGACTAGCTCTAATTTAATTCGGAAAACTTGTGACAACCATTCCTAGAAATACGTGGGGAAGTAATAAACTGCAACTTTTTGGAACATAAGAATGTAAGGAAAGGCAGGCTCAAACTAGAGTGTCCTTGGTCACCTCCAGATGTGAATATATCCAGATTTCAAACAGTTTTGTAAGTGGGATTCTTGGCTAAGCTCACTAGAAATGCAAAGGCAAGGCATGAAGGTCCATGGGAGAGGGAAACTTTTGAAAATTCTCTAGGCAGGAAAGGTATCAAAGCCAACATCTTAAACTTATTACGCAGGACACAGATTTCTTTCAACAAATAGGAACCTTGTATGATGTGCACTCATTTTGTCTACCACAGGATGCTCTCCGTATCTTCTGAGTAACTGAGAAATCAAACCAGCAGATAACTTCCGCTCCGACGTGCCAAATCTCTACGAATGTAAGAGCGTTAAATTCCACAACACCGCAGCTGTGGTCAACAGAATTAGAGCTCTTAATAAGAGGAAGCAGAACAGAAATTGTAGCTGGCTTTTAGGCTTTCCACAGATCCAAAAGTGCAAATCCCTTACATTCATCACAATAGGAGTGGTATGACTTCTTCCTGCAGAAAGATTAGGTGGTTTTTTTTTTTCACTGTTACTACATAACAGCATTGATATTTGCCCAAGTCTTAAGCTTCAAGGCAAGTTATCTTCAGAGATATAAGCTGTTAGTCCAGGAAAGATAGTGATGTAGAATTTTAAATCACTTTTTTTTTCTCTCTCTGTTATTTCCCTACCTTCCAATACAGTGTTTATCTGTAAAAGTGCACTTCCCAAAGGGTCAGATAAATATTAGGCCAACACCTTAACCGGTCAATGTTACTTTCAATGCATACATATCACTCTGGACCAGCTGGGAAACTAGTCCAATAATACGCCTCTATCCATCTTTGACTGATTAAAGCACAGTTTGACCTTAAAGATATATATTCCTTCCTACCAGTAGAAATCTTACAGCTCTGTAAGAAAGAGAGTAAACATTGCAGGGTTATTAAATTTCTACCTTAAGGTACAACTGTGAATAATGGGTACTTAGCAACAAGAAAGAGAGGAGCACAAGATGTTCCATTCTAACGACGCATTTTGCAAAGAAATACAAAAGCTCACGTCAACCTGTAACAGCTAGACCAATGCAACTAATCTCCACAAACAGCTCCAAGCTTGTAACCAACAGGAAACGACCAGATTTAAAAACCTAATGTGTTTGACAAATATAACTCGGCCCCCAAATTCCTTGACATTTGTCTCCTCACCATCACCATCTTTTGCAATTGGATTTAAATGAGTAATCTCCGTTCTAAAAGGTTGGTTCGATATTTATGTTGGCTATTAAGGTCGAGGAGTCAAGAGATGAGAACGCTAATTTCTGTGAGCAGATTGCCTGACATTTGAACAAGACTGAAAATTCCATCAATACGGCACATTTTTCTGAGAAAAAAATTCATGTAATTTCTCAGGCATTAATCAGAAGTCAATCCTGAATGACGAAGAAATGACAACAACCTAGATGCTCTACGCCATGTCATCCATTCTCACTGGAACATTCATGCAAGTGGGAGTTATGGATTACAGAGCAGAGGACAAATCTAGCACTTCCTCCTACACAAACATCAGACCTGAATGGGGAAACTGTTTGGGAGTCTGCCCAGTGGGGGGGGATGAATGCAGGGATGACGCTAAATAACCAGCCATGAGAAGTCACTGCACAGGCATAGAAGAAGGAGCAAACGAGTTCGAGGCCATGAAAACATCTGTGTTTTCATGAAGGCAACATGAGGTATGGAAGAGGAAGGACTATTCTGGTCCCTGGATGCTGGGATACCACACATCTAGCAACCATAACCATGAATCATCAGCAGCGTGCTGTAAGACCGACCCAAGTTTCTGCCTATTGCCAGAACAGGACACACAAAGCAGTCTGATTGAACTTCAGGGCTCTTTAGATGTAGCTTTTTCAAGATTTGCTGAGATCTCAGAATATCCACCCTCTCTTCTATCATTCAAATGGTTATTTAATGAGTCTACTGACGTGTACAGAGGCTGCAAACAGAGGAAATAAAGGCTTTTAAGGCATCTTCCTGATCTTTTATTGTTCAATAAATAGACAAATAGCACCACAATGGTTTCTTCTTTACAGAAGGACGTTTGAGTAATATCATAATGCTGGGAATTAGACGTGATCCAGCCAGCTCTTCAGCTGCACTGCAAACAAGGACCAAATAGGGAATGCCAGGGAGGGAAACAGATCAGACACGTAGATTAGAATAATCTCAGGGTGAAGCCAGTTAGTCCTTTTAGAGACTTGAGTTGAGAAAAATAAAGCCTTTGAAATTGATCCAGAGTTTCATGCATTCATGAAAATTTGAGGTCTACTGCACTCTTTTGCTTCAAGAACATTTTTCCTTTCCAAGATTCCCAAAGAAACATACATAGTGTGGAAAAAAACATTCAGCAAACCTGTACCACCAGCACATAAAAAAAAAAAAGGAAGAAAAAAAGTCCCCAC